>CM038622.1:46595006-46882506 GCA_021554675.1 Leuciscus idus | reverse complement strand
GTACCGAGTTTCATATTATTACATGCAAGCGTGTCTGATTTATGGACCAAGTTTTCGGACCCCGTTCAAGGGGGCGCTGTTGAGCCCCCCTGCCACGCCCGGGTACCAGCTTCAGCCCGGCCCTGATGGCCGCGGGTTCTGACCCGTGTGCAAAGTTTCAAGAGTTTTCGAGCACGTTAAGGGTCTCAAAAGTGCCCGAAAGGTTGACAGAAAAATAAGAATAAGAAGAATAATAATAAATAATCCTACCGAAAACAATAGGGCCTTCGCCCTTTCAGGGCTTGGGCCCTAAATATAGCTGCGAGCAGCGATTGCGGGCCCAAGCCGGTGGCACCGCCACCCTGGTGCCTTTAGTTACACTAAAGGCACCGGGGGTGGCGGTTTCACCGGCTTGGGCCCTCCATCGCTGCTCGCAGCTATATTTATATATATATATATATATATATATATATATATATATATATATATATATATAACAAAAAAAATAAAAACAATATATATATATATATATATATTGTTTTTTTTAAGTGTTTATATATATATATATATATATATATATATATATATTATATTATATATATATATATATATATATATATATATTGCATTTTTTGGATGCTAAACATTTGTTTATTATAGGCTTTGTACTTCACTCACGTTCCACTATTGAAGGGAAAAATTATCCTCTTCACATGCGCAAATATGTGCTTGGAAACATCACAGTTTAGCGGTGATTACTGTGTTTAAATAGTCAGTACAATTCATACTATTCAGAGCAGTGTAATTTTTATATGTTAGGTTGACTATTTTATTATTATATTTTATAAAGGCTATAATGAACAGACTGCGATATCAAGATTGCAATGCGCTCGCTCTGCACCATTATCAATGTCCGTGCGGACGAACATATTTTACTTTCGTTTTTAAGTTACCGATTCAAAAGCCCCCAGCGATGTCACACATCGATTAACCGGTGGGAAATTTTTCCCACAGTCACATCCCTAATATATTTATATATAAATACAATAGGCCAACCTGAAAGAGAATTTTACTTGCCCGACCAGAGTAGCCTGATTAGAACGTCAATGACAAAAAAATAACTTGGGAATCACTAAAACGAGAGATTATTCAAATTTTATTACATTCATTTTAAGTTGCAATCAACAGTTGTTAATAAATGGATTACCAGTAATCAGTTGATCAATGGTAACAAAGTTGCGCTGCTGAGGCTCATGCAGCTTCTCCAGGAGAAATGTAAACAAATGAGATCAGCACACAAAAAACAAACTCAGTTAACAACTTACTGACTATAAAAATTATAAATATGGAGTTTTGATATATTTTATAACAGTTAAGCAACCTCACTTGACGAGAAGGCTGTTTCCTGAATACAATCACGATTGAAACTGTGACATTGATTTCATACAACAGGTTAAAAAACAGTTACAATCAAGTCACTTACATTTTAGATGCAATATTGACTGTTTTTGTTCTGTTTCAGCAGCGAAAATAGTTAAACAAAAAGATCACAGCAGAATCATCACGCGCATCTCTCAGCAATGTGTTTTCTCATTTCTGAATGATTCAGCATTTTGAACGAATCGGTTGACTCAAAGATTGAATGATCAATCCATAAACATATGTCTTAATCATGAATGACTCAGTCATTCAAACGAATCGTTTGAACGAATGAATCAATGACTCACTCATTAAGACGGTCGCCTGGCGACACTTAATGGCGGTTTAGTGTTATGTTTAAAAGTATCATTCTTTCCAACGTGTGTGTGATTTGTGTGTGCAACATTATCAATGTCCGTGCGGACGTCCGTATTTTTCTTTCACATTTATATTAGCAATTTAAAAGCACCCGCTCGTGTCACACGTCGATTAACCGGTGGGAAAATATCCTCAGACACATACCTAATAAATGTATATTTAAATACAATATTGGCCTACCTAGTAAAAAGTTGTATATACTATTTTGATGTCCTTTTGGACACAAGAGGGCAGAATAGCCCTATGCATGACTTTTTTTATTTTTTTTACTTTACTGTTTTTAATTTTAGAATAAAATTAGAATAAAATTCTTTTTAAAAACAGAAAAAAATGGCTTTAGTTGTAATATTTGTATACTTTTATATAGAAATAAATGGTATATAATTACATTTTTAGAAGATTTGAGGCTTTTTAGTGTTTCCTTTTTGGACATTAATCCCTCGCCATAGCAAAACCGTTTGAGATATTTATTATCCGTTCACAATTTAGCATATTTAATGTATTTTCATCATGTTGAAAAAGTTTGGTGGGAATAAAATAAATAGTTTAAGAGGAGTGGCTAAAAATTCAGAGGCTGATTTAGCAAAAAAATCCACATTCAGACCAAAATATCTGACTTCCTGATGGCCGGAGCTAATGAATGCAAATTAGAAAGTTGTCCGGCTTGATGAGTACAATATACAAACTATTTTTTTTTTACTGTAGTTAAAACTAACCCCCCCACTTTTGTCAAAAGCATGTTGAAAGTGACACACTTCCTGCTGCCAGTTGGTGGCGCTATAACTTTGACTCACAATAGTTACATCCATCTGATCGGCCTCTTACCACGAACACACTGCTGAAGTTTCATCAAGATCAGTTAATGTATGCAGAAGTTATTCCACTTCGTGTTTCTCTTTTCTCGCCATAAATTCGTTTCCTCGCCACGGCCAAACCGTTCGAGATATCAAAAATCCGTCCGCAATTTAGAATCCTCAATGTCTTGACTTCATGCACACCGAGGTTGGTGGGGATTGGATGAATTCTCTAGGAGGAGTACTTCGCATTCCACAGCAAGCGTTTTCCAAACAACCCATAATAGCCAACTTCCTGTTGGGCTGGCGTAAAACTTAGAGCACGAAAGTTGTTCGGCCCGATGATATCTATATGTGTACCGAGTTTCAAATTAATTCATGCAAGCGTGTTTGATCTATGGACCAAGTTTTGGGACCCCGTTCAAGGGGGCGCTGTTGAGCCCCCCTGCCACGCCCGGGTACCAGCTTCAACCCGTCCCTGATGGCAGGGGGTTCCGACTTGTATGTAAAGTTTCAAGATTTTTTGAGCACGTTAAGGACCCCAAAAGCCCCTGAAACCTTGATTAACAATATAAAAGCAATAGTCAAATCCCCCCTCCCCTCACACACACAGAGACACAGAGAGAGGGAGAGAAAATTCTTCAGAAAATCCACATTCAAACCAAAATATCTCTCTTCCTGTTGGTCGGAGATCGTTAATGTAAATTAGAAAGTTGTCCGTCTTGATGAGAACAATACACATACCAAGTTTTGTTGTTGTTGATAAAACTAACCCCCCCACTTATGACTAAAGGTGGCGCTACTGAGCCCCTCACCACGCCCGTTTCTGAAACTTTGCACATGTCTACGGGCTAATAAATGTGATGTGTCTGTCGAGTTTCATCCAATTTCAAGTATGTTAAGAGTCTCAAAAGCATCAAAAAAGAATATTAAAGTTTGAAGCGTTGCCATGGCAACAGTATTAAAGATATCAAAAATCCTTTCACAGGTCTACATCTGCCGTGTGTTTACATTATACACATAAACTTTGAAGCAAATCGGGTAAAAATAAGAGGGTGATTTCAAAGCATTTTGAAAGGGACACACTTCCTGCTGCCAGTTGGTGGCGCTATAACTTTGACTCACAATAGTCACATCCATGTGATCGGCCTCTTACAACGAACACACTGCTGAAGTTTAATCAAGATCAGTTAATGTATGCAGAAGTTATAACAATCTTCCTGTTTCCATTATTCGCCATCAATTCGTGTCCTCGCCACGGCCAAACCGTTCGAGATATCAAAAATCTGTCCGCAATTTAGCATCCTCAATGTCTTGACTTCATGCTGACTGAGTTTGGAGGCGAATGGATGAATTCCCTAGGAGGAGTACATTAAATTCCACAGCATGCGTTTCCAAACAACCCATAATAGCCGACTTCCTGTTGGGCTGGCGTAAAAAGTAAAAGTACGAAAGTTGTTCGGCCCGATGAGATCTATATGTGTACCGAGTTTCATATTATTACATGCAAGCGTGTCTGATTTATGGACCAAGTTTTCGGACCCCGTTCAAGGGGGCGCTGTCGAGCCCCCCTGCCACGCCCGGGTACCAGCATCAGCCCGGCCCTGATGGCCGCGGGTTCTGACCCGTGTGCAAAGTTTCAAGAGTTTTCGAGCACGTTAAGGGTCTCAAAAGTGCCCGAAAGGTTGACAGAAAAATAAGAATAATAAGAAGAATAATAATAAATATAGCTGCGAGCAGCGATTGCGGGCCCAAGCCGGTGGCACCGCCACCCTGGTGCCTTTAGTTACACTAAAGCCACCGGGGTGGCGGTGTCACCGGCTTGGGCCCTCCATCGCTGCTCGCAGCTATATTTATATATATATATATATATAAATGTAACAAAAAATATATACATTATATATATGTAACAATAAATAAATAAATAAATAAATAAATATATATATATATATATATATATATATATACTGTATATATGGTGTGCATCCACGGCGAGGAACGGGCAGAGAAGAGCGAACGTTTTTTAGTTCATTCCTACTTCCATAGGAATTCATTGAAAACGCTCGCTCTGCACCATTATCCATGTCAGTGCGGACAAACATATTTTACTTTCATTTTTAAGTTAGCAATTCAAAAGCCCCCAGCAGTGTCACACGTTGATTAACCGGTGGTAAAATATTCCTCACCGTCACATACCGGTACCTAGTATATTTTATATAGATACAATAGGCCTACCTGACTTTGAACACAAGAGGGCAGTATAGCACTATGAATGACATATTTTAAAAAGAAAATTTGGACTAAAAAAACATTCTGGATGTTTTTAAACTTAAACAATTATTAAATAGAAAAAAAAAAAGAATAAAATGGGTTTAGTTCTGATATTTGTATAATTTTATATAGAAATACATGGTGTATAATTACATTTTTAGAAGATAGGAGGTTTTTAGTGTTTCCTTTTTTGACATTACTTTAATCCCTCGCCATAGCAAAACCGTTTGAGATATTTATTATGCGTTTACAATTTAGCATCTTTAATGTATTTTCATCATGTTGAAAAAGTGTTGTGGGAATAAAATAAACCACTTAAGAGGACTGGGTAAAAATTCAGAGGCTGATTTTGCAAAGAAATCCACATTCAAACCAAAATATCTGACTTCCTGCATCATGTTGAAAAAGTTTTGTGGGAATAAAATAAACCACTTAAGAGGACTGGGTAAAAATTCAGAGGCTGATTTTGCAAAGAAATCCACATTCAAACCAAAATATCTGACTTCCTGTTGGTCTGAGCTAATGACTGTAAATTAGAAAGTTGTCCGGCTTGATGAGACCAATATACGTACTGATTTTTATAACTGTGGGTAAAACTAACCCCCCCACTTTTGTCAAAAGCATTTTGAAAGTGACACACTTCCTGCTACCAATTGGTGGCGCTATAACTTTGACTCACAATAGTTACATCCATCTGATCGGCCTCTTACCACGAACACACTGCTGAAGTTTCATCAAGATCAGTTAATGTGTGCAGAAGTTATAACACTTCGTGTTTCTCTTTTCTCGCCATAAATTCGTTTCCTCGCCACGGCCAAACCGTTCGAGATATCAAAAATCCGTCCGCAATTTAGCATCCTCAATGTCTTGACTTCATGCTGACCGAGTTTTGTGGGGATTGGACGAATTCTCTAGGAGGAGTATTTCACATTCCACAGCAAGCGTTTTCCAAACAACCCATAATAGCCGACTTCCTGTTGGGCTGGCGCAAAACTTAGAGCACGAAAGTTGTTCGGCCCGATGAGATCTATATGTGTGCTGAGTTTCATATTAATTCATGCAAGCTAGTTTGATCTATGGACCAAGTTTTCGGACCCCATTCCAGGGGGCGCTGTTGAGCCCCCCTGCCACGCCCGGGTACCAGCTTCAACCCGTCCCTGATGGCAGGGGGTTCCGACTTGTATGTAAAGTTTCAAGAGTTTTTGAGCACGTTAAGGACCCCAAAAGCCCCTGAAACCTTGATTAACAATATAAAAGCAATAGTCAAATCCCCCCTCCCCTCACACACACAGAGACACAGAGAGAGGGAGAGAAAATTCTTCAGAAAATCCACATTCAAACCAAAATATCTCTCTTCCTGTTGGTCGGAGATCGTTAATGTAAATTAGAAAGTTGTCCGTCTTGATGAGAACAATACACATACCAAGTTTTGTTGCTGTTGATAAAACTAACCCCCCCACTTATGACTAAAGGTGGCGCTACTGAGCCCCTCACCACGCCCGTTTCTGAAACTTTGCACATGTCTACGGGCTAATAAATGTGATGTGTCTGTCGAGTTTCATCCAATTTCAAGTATGTTAAGAGTCTCAAAAGCATCAAAAAAGAATATTAAAGTTTGAAGCGTTGCCATGGCAACAGTATTAAAGATATCAAAAATCCTTTCACAGGTCTACATCTGCCGTGTGTTTACATTATACACATAAACTTTGAAGCAAATTGGGTAAAAATAAGAGGGTGATTTCAAAGCATTTTGAAAGGGACACACTTCCTGCTGCCAGTTGGTGGCGCTATAACTTTGACTCACAATAGTCACATCCATGTGATCGGCCTCTTACAACGAACACACTGCTGAAGTTTAATCAAGATCAGTTAATGTATGCAGAAGTTATAACACACTTCCTGTTTCCATTATTCGCCATCAATTCGTGTCCTCGCCACGGCCAAACCGTTCGAGATATCAAAAATCTGTCCGCAATTTAGCATCCTCAATGTCTTGACTTCATGCTGACTGAGTTTGGAGGCGAATGGATGAATTCCCTAGGAGGAGTACATTAAATTCCACAGCATGCGTTTCCAAACAACCCATAATAGCCGACTTCCTGTTGGGCTGGCGTAAAAAGTAAAAGTACGAAAGTTGTTCGGCCCCGATGAGATCTATATGTGTACCGAGTTTCATATTATTATATGCAAGCGTGTCTGATTTATGGACCAAGTTTTCGGACCCCGTTCAAGGGGGCGCTGTCGAGCCCCCCTGCCACGCCCGGGTACCAGCTTCAGCCCGGCCCTGATGGCCGCGGGTTCTGACCCGTGTGCAAAGTTTCAAGAGTTTTCGAGCACGGTAAGGGTCTCAAAAGTGCCCGAAAGGTTGACAGAAAAATAAGAAGAAGAAGAAGAAGAAGAATAATAAATATAGCTGCGAGCAGCGATTGCGGGCCCAAGCCGGTGGCACCGCCACCCTGGTGCCTTTAGTTACACTAAAGGCACCGCGGTGGCGGTGTCACCGGCTTGGGCCCTCCATCGCTGCTCGCAGCTATATTTATATATATATATATATATATATATATAAATGTAACAATATATATATATATATATATATATATATATCAGACAAGTAATATTCTCTGTCTTGTCACAAAAAAAATATATATATATATATATATATATATATATATATATATGTAATGAAGATGAAGTTGAAATATGGTGAAATATGTTCACAATCCCCTATGATGTCTTTATGTCCTATGTATGTATTCTGAGTGGCAGGTTCTAGATGATGAGGTTATGATCCGTGATAGCATTGGAAATAATTAGCCAAAATGTAGGCCTACAGTATGAGCCCTTTAACGTGTTAAAGTGATATAAAGCCATAGAATAGCTTTAATATTTTTTTTGTGACTGGGTATGTTTAGGCATAAAATAATATAAAAATATATATATATAAAAAATCTAACTTATTTAAAAAACACTGTGTGAGAGAGAGAGAAAATTCTCCAAAAAACCCACTTCAAACCAAAATATCTGACTTCCTGTTGGTCGGAGATAATGACTGTAAATTAGAAAGTTGTCCGGCTCGATGAGACCAATATACGTACTGATTTTTGTAACTGTGGGTAAAACTAACCCCCCCACTTTTGTCAAAAGCATTTAGAAAGTGACACACTTCCTGCTGCCAGTTGGTGGCGCTACAACTTTGACTCACAATAGTTACATCCATCTGATCGGCCTCTTACCACAAACACACTGCTGAAGTTTCATCAAGATCAGTTAATGTATGCAGAAGTTATAACACTTCGTTTTTCTCTTTTCTCGCCATAAATTCGTTTCCTCGCCACGGCCAAACCGTTTGAGATATCAAAAATCCGTCCGCAATTTAGCATCCTCAATGTCTTGACTTCATGCTGCCCGAGTTTGGAGGCGACTGAATTAATTCTCTAGGAGGAGTGTTTCAAATTCCACAGCAAGCGTTTTCCAAACAACCCATAATAGCCGACTTCCTGCTGGGCGGAGCTAATAACTTAGAGTGCGGAAGTTGTTCGGCCCGAAGAGATCTATATGTGTACCGAGTTTCATATTAATTCATGCAAGCGTGTTTGATATATGGACCAAGTTTTCAGACCGTGTTCAAGGGGGCGCTGTTGAGCCCCCCTGCCACGCCCGGGTACCAGCTTCAGCCCGGCCCTGATGACCGTGGGTTCTGACCTGTGTGAAAAGTTTCAAGAGTTTTTGAGCACGTTAAGGGCCCCAAAAGCCCCTGAAACCTTGAAAAACAAAGATTAAGTGGAATAGACAACCCCCCCCCCCCCACACACACACACAGACACACAGAGAGAGAGAGAAAATTCTCCAGAAAGTCCACATTCAAACCAAAATATCTGACTTCCTGCTGGTCTGAGCTAATGACTGTAAATTAGAAAGTTGTCCGGCTTGATGAGAACAATATACGTACCAAGTTTTGTGATTTTAGGAAAAACTAAGCCCCCATTTTTGACTAAAGGTGGCGCTACTGAGCCATTCCACCACGCTCGTTTCTGAAACTTTGCACATGTCTACTGGATAATAAATGTGATGTGTCTGTCGAGTTTCATGCATTTTCAAGCATGTGAATAGTCTCAAAAGCATCCGAAAAGAATCTTAAAGTTTGATTCGTTGCCACGGCAACAGTATCTAAGATATCAATAATCCTTTCACAGGTCTACATCTGCCGTGTGTCTACATTATACACATAAAGTTTTAAGCAAATCGGGTAAAAATAAGAGGGTGATTTCAAAGCATTTTGAAAGTGACACCCTTCCTGTTGCCAGTTGGTGGCGCTATAACTTTGACTCACAATAGTCACATCCATGTGATCGGCCTCTTACAACGAACACACTGCTGAAGTTTCATCAAGATCAGTTAATGTATGCAGAAGTTATAAAGCACTTCCTGTTCCTCTTTTCTCGCCATAAATTCGTTTCCTCGCCACGGCCAAACCGTTCGAGATATCAAAAATCCGTCCGCAATTTAGCATCCTCAATGTCTTGACTTTATGCTGACCGAGTTTGGAGGCGAATGGATGAATTTCCTAGGAGGAGTATTTTAAATTCCAGAGCGTACGTTTTTCAAACAACGCATAATAGCTGACTTCCTGTTGGGCTGGCGTAAAACTTAAAGCACGAATATTGTTTGGCCCGATAAGATCTATATGTGTACCGAGTTTCATACTAATTCATGCAAGCGTGTTTGATATATGGACCAAGTTTTCGGACGCCGTTCAAGGGGGCGCTGTCGAGCCCCCCTGCCACGCCCGGGTACCAGCTTCAGCCCGGCCCTGATGGCCGCGGGTTCTGACTCGTGTGCAAAGTTTCAAGAGTTTTTGAGCATGTTAAGGGCCCCAAAAGTGCCTGAATAGTCGTAAGAAAAATAATAATAAATATAGCTGCGAGCAGCGATTGCGGGCCCAAGCCGGTGGCACCGCAACCCCGGTGCCTTTAGTTACCTAAAGGCACCGGGGTGGCGGTGCCGCCGGCTTTGGCCCTCCATCGCTGCTCGCAGCTATATTTATATATATATATATATATATACACACACACACACACATATATATATATATATATATTTATATATATATATATATAAGACAGAAAATATTACTTGTCTCTGATTTTATGATACACTCAAAATATTCCACAACAAATCCTTAAATTTAATGTAAAAATAAAAACGAAAGTAAGCCGTGTTGGTCTCACGTAACCCTCTCAGTAGAATCAAAATGTTTCAATATTTGCGATGTATTTGGATGCTAAACTATTCTTTATTATAGGCTTTGTACTTCACTCGTGTTCCAATATCGATGGAAAAAATCATCCTCTTCACACGCGCAAAAATGTGCTTGGAAACATCACAGCGGAGCTCTGCATAATGTGAATGGTACAAATTGTACTACTGACTATTTAAACAGAGCAGTGTAATTCGTATATCTTATGTTGACTATTTTTATTATTATATTGTATTAGGGCTATAATGAACAGGCTGCGATGTCAAGATTGCAATTCTGGAATGTGTGTGTGTGTGTGTGTGTGACGCTGTTGCGGTTGAACAGTGGACACATAAAAACATAAATAAAATGTATTAGTTTATTCCTACTTCCATAGGAATACATTGAAAATGCTCGCTCTACTCCGCACCATTATCAATGTCTGTGCGGACGTCTGTATTTTACTTTCGCTTTTAAGTTAGCGATTTAAAAGCCCTCAGCGGTGTCACACGTCGATTAACCGGTGGGAAAATTGTATCACAGTCACATCCCTAATATATTTATATATAAATACAATAGGCCAACCTGAAAGAGAATTTTACTTGCCCGACCAGAGTAGCCTGATTAGAACGTCAATAACCAAAAAAAATAACTTGGGAATCACTAAAACAAGAGTTTATTCTAATTTTATTACATTCATTTTAAGTTGCAATCAACAGTTGTTAATAAATGGATTACCAGTAATCAGTTGATCAATGGTAACAAGGTTGCGCTGCTGAGGCTCATGCAGCTTCTCCAGGAGAAATGTAAACAAATGAGATCAGCACACAAAAAACAAACTCAGTTAACAACTTACTGACTATAAAAATTATAAATATGGAGTTTTGATATATTTTATAACAGTTAAGCAACCTCACTTGACGAGAAGGCTGTTTCCTGAATACAATCACGATTGAAACTGTGACATTGATTTCATACAACAGGTTAAAAAACAGTTACAATCAAGTCACTTACATTTTAGATGCAATATTGACTGTTTTTGTTCTGTTTCAGCAGCGAAAATAGTTAAACAAAAAGATCACAGCAGAATCATCACGCGCATCTCTCAGCAATGTGTTTTCTCATTTCTGAATGATTCAGCATTTTGAACGAATCGGTTGACTCAAAGATTGAATGATCAATCCATAAACATATGTCTTAATCATGAATGACTCAGTCATTCAAACGAATCGTTTGAACGAATGAATCAATGACTCACTCATTAAGACGGTCGCCTGGCGACACTTAATGGCGGTTTAGTGTTATGTTTAAAAGTATCATTCTTTCCAACGTGTGTGTGATTTGTGTGTGCAACATTATCAATGTCCGTGCGGAAGTCCGTATTTTTCTTTCACATTTATATTAGCAATTTAAAAGCACCCGCTCGTGTCACACGTCGATTAACCGGTGGGAAAATATCCTCAGACACATACCTAATAAATGTATATTTAAATACAATATTGGCCTACCTAGTAAAAAGTTGTATATACTATTTTGATGTCCTTTTGGACACAAGAGGGCAGAATAGCCCTATGCATGACTTTTTTTTTTTTTTTTACTGTTTTTAATTTTAGAATAAAATTTGAATAAAATTATTTTTAAAAACAGAAAAAAATGGGTTTAGTTGTAATATTTGTATACTTTTATATAGAAATAAATGGTATATAATTACATTTTTAGAAGATTTGAGGCTTTTTAGTGTTTCCTTTTTGGACATTACTTTAATCCCTCGCCATAGCAAAACCGTTTGAGATATTTATTATCCGTTCACAATTTAACATATTTAATGTATTTTCATCATGTTGAAAAAGTTTGGTGGGAATAAAATAAATAGTTTAAGAGGAGTGGCTAAAAATTCAGAGGCTGATTTAGCAAAAAAATCCACATTCAGACCAAAATATCTGACTTCCTGATGGCCGGAGCTAATGAATGTAAATTAGAAAGTTGTCCGGCTTGATGAGTACAATATACAAACTATTTTTTTTTTACTGTAGTTAAAACTAACCCCCCCACTTTTGTCAAAAGCATGTTGAAAGTGACACACTTCCTGCTGCCAGTTGGTGGCGCTATAACTTTGACTCACAATAGTTACATCCATCTGATCGGCCTCTTACCACGAACACACTGCTGAAGTTTCATCAAGATCAGTTAATGTATGCAGAAGTTATTCCACTTCGTGTTTCTCTTTTCTCGCCCTAAATTCGTTTCCTCGCCACGGCCAAACCGTTCGTGATATCAAAAATCCGTCCGCAATTTAGAATCCTCAATGTCTTGACTTCATGCACACCGAGTTTGGTGGGGATTGGATGAATTCTCTAGGAGGAGTACTTCGCATTCCACGGCAAGCATTTTCCAAACAACCCATAATAGCCGACTTCCTGTTGGGCTGGCGTAAAACTTAGAGCACGAAAGTTGTTCGGCCCGATGAGATCTATATGTGTACCGAGTTTCATATCATTACATGCAAGTGTGTTTGATTTATGGACAAGTGTTCGGATCCCGTTCCAGGGGGCGCTGTTGAGCCCCCCTGCCACGCCCGGGTACCAGCTTCAGCCCGGCCCTGATGGCCGCACGTTCTGACCTGTGTGCAAAGTTTCAAGAGTTTTCGAGCACGTTTAAGGCCCCAAAAGCCCCTGAAACCTTGGAAAACAGGAATTTTAAACAAATCTCACTCAAAAGACAAATCCCCCCACCCCTCACACACACAGAGACGCAGAGGCAGAGAGAGAGAGGGAGAGAATTCTCCAAAAAATCACATTCAAACCAAAATATCTCACTTCCTGTTGGTCACAGCTTATGACTATAAATTAGAAAGTTGTCCGGCTTGATGAGAACAATATACATAACGATTTTTGTGACTCTACTTAAAACTAAGCCCCCACTTATGACTAAAGGTGGCGCTACTGAGCCCCTCACCACGCCCGTTTCTGAAACTTTGCACATGTCTACGGGCTAATAAATGTGATGTGTCTGTCGAGTTTCATCCAATTTCAAGTATGTTAAGAGTCTCAAAAGCATCAAAAAAGAATATTAAAGTTTGAAGCGTTGCCATGGCAACAGTATTAAAGATATCAAAAATCCTTTCACAGGTCTACATCTGCCGTGTGTTTACATTAAATAGAAAGTTGTCCGGCTTGATGAGTACAATATACAAACTATTTTTTTTTTACTGTAGTTAAAACTAACCCCCCCACTTTTGTCAAAAGCATGTTGAAAGTGACACACTTCCTGCTGCCAGTTGGTGGCGCTATAACTTTGACTCACAATAGTTACATCCATCTGATCGGCCTCTTACCACGAACACACTGCTGAAGTTTCATCAAGATCAGTTAATGTATGCAGAAGTTATTCCACTTCGTGTTTCTCTTTTCTCGCCCTAAATTCGTTTCCTCGCCACGGCCAAACCGTTCGTGATATCAAAAATCCGTCCGCAATTTAGAATCCTCAATGTCTTGACTTCATGCACACCGAGTTTGGTGGGGATTGGATGAATTCTCTAGGAGGAGTACTTCGCATTCCACGGCAAGCATTTTCCAAACAACCCATAATAGCCGACTTCCTGTTGGGCTGGCGTAAAACTTAGAGCACGAAAGTTGTTCGGCCCGATGAGATCTATATGTGTACCGAGTTTCATATCATTACATGCAAGTGTGTTTGATTTATGGACAAGTGTTCGGATCCCGTTCCAGGGGGCGCTGTTGAGCCCCCCTGCCACGCCCGGGTACCAGCTTCAGCCCGGCCCTGATGGCCGCACGTTCTGACCTGTGTGCAAAGTTTCAAGAGTTTTCGAGCACGTTTAAGGCCCCAAAAGCCCCTGAAACCTTGAAAAACAGGAATTTTAAACAAATCTCACTCAAAAGACAAATCCCCCCACCCCTCACACACACAGAGACGCAGAGGCAGAGAGAGAGAGGGAGAGAATTCTCCAAAAAATCACATTCAAACCAAAATATCTCACTTCCTGTTGGTCACAGCTTATGACTATAAATTAGAAAGTTGTCCGGCTTGATGAGAACAATATACATAACGATTTTTGTGACTCTACTTAAAACTAAGCCCCCACTTATGACTAAAGGTGGCGCTACTGAGCCCCTCACCACGCCCGTTTCTGAAACTTTGCACATGTCTACGGGCTAATAAATGTGATGTGTCTGTCGAGTTTCATCCAATTTCAAGTATGTTAAGAGTCTCAAAAGCATCAAAAAAGAATATTAAAGTTTGAAGCGTTGCCATGGCAACAGTATTAAAGATATCAAAAATCCTTTCACAGGTCTACATCTGCCGTGTGTTTACATTATACACATAAAGTTTGAAGCAAATCGGGTAAAAATAAGAGGGTGATTTCAAAGCATTTTGAAAGGGACACACTTCCTACTGCCAGTTGGTGGCGCTATAACTTTGACTCACAATAGTCACATCCATGTGATCGGCCTCTTACAACGAACACACTGCTGAAGTTTAATCAAGATCAGTTAATGTATGCAGAAGTTATAACACACTTCCTGTTTCCATTATTCGCCATAAATTTGCTTCCTCGCCACAGCCAAACCGTTTGAGATATCAAAAATCCGTCCGCAATTTATCATCCTCAATGTCTTGACTTCATGCTGACCGGGTTTGGAGGCGAATGGATGAATTCCCTAGGAGGAGTACATTAAATTCCACAGCATGCGTTTCCAAACAACCCATAATAGCCGACTTCCTGTTGGGCTGGTGTAAAAAGTAAAAATACGAAAGTTGTTCGGCCCGATGAGATCTATATGTGTACCGAGTTTCATATTATTACATGCAAGCGTGTCTGATGTATGGACCAAGTTTTCGGACCCCGTTCAAGGGGGCGCTGTCGAGCCCCCCTGCCACGCCCGGGTACCAGCTTCAGCCCGGCCCTGATGGCCGCGGGTTCTGACCCGTGTGCAAAGTTTCAAGAGTTTTTGAGCATATTAAGGGCCCCAAAAGTGCCTGAATAGTCGTAAGAAAAATAATAATAATAATAATAATCCTACCGAAAACAATAGGGCCTTCGCCCTTTCAGGGCTTGGGCCCTAATAATCCTACCGGAAACAATAGGGCCTTCGCCCTTTCAGGGCTTGGGCCCTAATAAATAATCCTACCGAAAACAATAGGGCCTTCGCCCTTTCAGGGCTTGGGCCCTAATAATAAATAATCCTACCGGAAACAATAGGGCCTTCGCCCTTTCAGGGCTTGGGCCCTAATAATAATAAATATAGCTGCGAGCAGCGATTGCGGGCCCAAGCCGGTGGCACCGCCACCCTGGTGCCTTTAGTTACACTAAAGGCACCGGGGTGGCGGTGTCACCGGCTTGGGCCCTCCATCGCTGCTCGCAGCTATATTTATATATATATATATATATATATATATATATATAAAACAAAAAAAACAAAAACAATATATATATATATATATATATTTTTTTTTTTTAAGTGTGTTTATATATATATATATATATATAATATATATATATATATATATATATATATATATATATATATATATATATATATATGTATATATATATATATATATATTACATTTTTTGGATGCTAAACATTTGTTTATTATAGGCTTTGTACTTCACTCACGTTCCACTATTGAAGGGAAAAATTATCCTCTTCACATGCGCAAATATGTGCTTGGAAACATCACAGTTTAGCCGTGATTACTGTGTTTAAATAGTCAGTACAATTCATACTATTCAGAGCAGTGTAATTTTTATATGTTAGGTTTACTATTTTATTATTATATTTTATAAAGGCTATAATGAACAGACTGCGATATCAAGATTGCAATGCGCTCGCTCTGCACCATTATCAATGTCCGTGCGGACGAACATATTTTACTTTCGTTTTTAAGTTACCGATTCAAAAGCCCCCAGCGGTGTCACACATCGATTAACCGGTGGGAAAATTTTCCCACAGTCACATCCCTAATATATTTATATATAAATACAATAGGCCAACCTGAAAGAGAATTTTACTTGCCCGACCAGAGTAGCCTGATTAGAACGTCAATGACAAAAAAATAACTTGGGAATCACTAAAACGAGAGATTATTCTAATTTTATTACATTCATTTTAAGTTGCAATCAACAGTTGTTAATAAATGGATTACCAGTAATCAGTTGATCAATGGTAACAAGCTTGCGCTGCTGACGCTCATGCAGCTTCTCCAGGAGAAATGTAAACAAATGAGATCAGCACACAAAAAACAAACTCAGTTAACAACTTACTGACTATAAAAATGATAAATATGGAGTTTTGATATATTTTATAACAGTTAAGCAACCTCAATTGACGAGAAGGCTGTTTCCTGAATACAATCACGATTGAAACTGTGACATTGATTTCATACAACAGGTTAATAAACAGTTACAATTAAGTCACTTACAGTTTAGATGCAATATTGACTGTTTTTGTTCTGTTTCAGCAGCAAAAATAGTTAAACAAAGATCACAGCAGAACCATCGCGCATCTCACAGCAACTTGTTTTCTCATTACTGAATGATTCAGCATTTTGAAACGAATCGGTTGACTCAAAGATTCAATGGTCAATCCATAAACATCTGTCTCAATCATGAATGACTCAGTCATTCGAACGAATCGTTTGAACGAATGAATCAATGACTCGCTCATTAAGATGGTCGCCTGGCGACACCTAATGGCGGTTTAGTGTTTAAAAGTATCATTCTTTCCAACGTGCACCATTATCAATGTCAGTGCGGACGTCCGTTTTTTACTTTCACTTTTATATTAGCGATTTAAAAGCACCCGCTCGTGTCACACGTCGATTAACCAATGGGAAAATATCCTCACAGTCATACCTAATACATTTATATTTAAATACAATAGGCCTACCTAGTAAAACGTTTTATATACTATTTTGATTTCCTTTTGGACACAAGAGGGCAGTATAGCCCTATGTTTGCTTTTTTGTTGAACCAAATAGCACTAAATAGCCTGTTTTTAACTTTTTCATACTCCTTGAATAGCAAAAACAGAATAAAATGGGTTTAGTTCTAATATTTGTATAATTTTATATAAAAATAAATGGTGTATAATTACATTTTTAGAAGTTATGAGATGTTTCCTGCTTCCTTTTTGACATTAATTTAATCCCTCGCCATAGCAAAACCGTTTGAGATATTCAATATCCGTTTACAATTTAGCATCATTAATATATTTGTATCATGTTGAAAAAGTTTGGTGGGAATAAAATAAATAGTTTAAGAGGAGTGGCTAAAAATTCAGAGGCTGATTTTGCAAAAAAAATCCACATTCAGACCAAAATATCTGACTTCCTGATGGCCGGAGCTAATGAATGTAAATTAGAAAGTTGTCCGGCTTGATGAGTACAATATACAAACTATTTTTTTTTTACTGTAGTTAAAACTAACCCGCCCACTTTTGTCAAAAGCATGTTGAAAGTGACACACTTCCTGCTGCCAGTTGGTGGCGCTATAACTTTGACTCACAATAGTTACATCCATCTGATCGGCCTCTTACCACGAACACACTGCTGAAGTTTCATCAAGATCAGTCAATGTATGCAGAAGTTATTCCACTTCGTGTTTCTCTTTTCTCGCCATAAATTCGTTTCCTCGCCACGGCCAAACCGTTCGAGATATCAAAAATCCGTCCGCAATTTAGAATCCTCAATGTCTTGACTTCATGCACACCGAGTTTGGTGGGGATTGGATGAATTCTCTAGGAGGAGTACTTCGCATTCCACAGCAAGCGTTTTCCAAACAACCCATAATAGCCGACTTCCTGTTGGGCTGGCGTAAAACTTAGAGCACGAAAGTTGTTCGGCCCGATGATATCTATATGTGTACTGAGTTTCAAATTAATTCATGCAAGCGTGTTTGATCTATGGACCAAGTTTTGGGACCCCGTTCAAGGGGGCGCTGTTGAGCCCCCCTGCCACGCCCGGGTACCAGCTTCAACCCGTCCCTGATGGCAGGGGGTTCCGACTTGTATGTAAAGTTTCAAGAGTTTTTGAGCACGTTAAGGACCCCAAAAGCCCCTGAAACCTTGATTAACAATATAAAAGCAATTGTCAAATCCCCCCTCCCCTCACACACACAGAGACACAGAGAGAGGGAGAGAAAATTCTTCAGAAAATCCACATTCAAACCAAAATATCTCTCTTCCTGTTGGTCGGAGATCGTTAATGTAAATTAGAAAGTTGTCCGTCTTGATGAGAACAATACACAAACCAAGTTTTGTTGTTGTTGATAAAACTAACCCCCCCACTTATGACTAAAGGTGGCGCTACTGAGCCCCTCACCACGCCCGTTTCTGAAACTTTGCACATGTCTACGGGCTAATAAATGTGATGTGTCTGTCGAGTTTCATCCAATTTCAAGTATGTTAAGAGTCTCAAAAGCATCAAAAAAGAATATTAAAGTTTGAAGTGTTGCCATGGCAACAGTATTAAAGATATCAAAAATCCTTTCACAGGTCTACATCTGCCGTGTGTTTACATTATACACATAAACTTTGAAGCAAATCGGGTAAAAATAAGAGGGTGATTTCAAAGCATTTTGAAAGGGACACACTTCCTGCTGCCAGTTGGTGGCGCTATAACTTTGACTCACAATAGTCACATCCATGTGATCGGCCTCTTACAACGAACACACTGCTGAAGTTTAATCAAGATCAGTTAATGTATGCAGAAGTTATAACACACTTCTTGTTTCCATTATTCGCCATCAATTCGTGTCCTCGCCACGGCCAAACCGTTCGAGATATCAAAAATCTGTCCGCAATTTAGCGTCCTCAATGTCCCTTTCAGGGCTTGGGCCCTAATAATAATAATCCTAACGAAAACAATAGGGCCTTCGCCCTTTCAGGGCTTGGGCCCTAATAATAAATAATCCTACCGAAAACAATAGGGCCTTCGCCCTTTCAGGGCTTGGGCCCTAATAAATAATCCTACCGAAAACAATAGGGCCTTCGCCCTTTCAGGGCTTGGGCCCTAATAATAAATAATCCTACCGAAAACAATAGGGCCTTCGCCCTTTCAGGGCTTGGGCCCTAATAATAATAATAATCCTAACGAAAACAATAGGGCCTTCGCCCTTTCAGGGCTTGGGCCCTAATAATAATAATAATAATAATAATAAATAATCCTACCGGAAACAATAGGGCCTTCGCCCTTTCAGGGCTTGGGCCCTAATAATAATCCTTCCGAAATCAATAGGGCCTTCGCCCTTTCAGGGCTTGGGCCCTAATAATAATCCTACCGGAAACAATAGGGCCTTCACCCTTTCAGGGCTTGGGCCCTAATAATCCTACCGGAAACAATAGGGCCTTCGCCCTTTCAGGGCTTGGGCCCTAATAATAATAAATAATCCTACCGGAAACAATAGTAATGTTTGTTAGTAAAGTATGTTATTAGTGTTTTTCCCAATGTAGCCTAGGCTATATTCAAAGTAATGAATCCTTAACTTTGAAATATGTATGATATAAAATTTATACTTTAGTTTTTACAAAGAAAGATTGCACTTGAATTGTTGTTGTAATTATAACCTTTTTAATAATAAATATATTTACAAGGTAGATGTAAACTTTTCTTTAAATAATTTTTATTGTGTTTTATTAGTGACAAATTTGGGGAGAGGATACATATTCCTGTCACGGTTTTGGTCTGGTTTTGTTCTTGTCTTGTTTCTATGTCTGTCATGTGATTCCCTGTTTGTCATGTGATCCTGCCATGTCTTGTCATTGGTTAATTGTCTGATCATTGTTCACAGGTGTCCCTTGTTTTGTCATTAGTCTGTGTATTTAAGCCCTCATGTTTGCCATGTGTCTTTGTCAAGTATTGTTTCCTGTAATTCTGCTGCAGTGTTAGTTTCATGTTCATGCCACGGTTTTTGTTTTCATGCCACGTCATGTTTTTGTTTCATGTTTTATTTTAGTTACAATAAACTGCACATGGGTTCTCATCTATCAACTTGCCTCCAGTGGATCCTTATTACAATTCCAAAACTGAAAATACAGTATGAGAATTAACTGCACAATTACTAGACATGGAAAAATAAAATGAGATGCTTCCAACTGTGAACCAATTTGGTAGAATATATATGTATGTATAAGCAACGTATTTGTATAAGCAAAGTGACACACAACGGTGTGTCACTTGTGGCTCAGTGACACACCTGAATGAATGGCTCATTAAGTATGCGGGCCCCATTGTCTCCTCAGGTGTGAACCACTAAATATGCATGATCGTTGATGCCCACTCGCATATGGCCTTTCCAAACATAAAGTGGCTTGCAAAATTTAAATCAATGTATTGTTTTATGTGAATGATTAGGTAGGATGATTTTCACATCCTTTTGAAGAAAAAACTCGACGACATCCATTAGTCAAAAGTCTTATTGACAGATATTTAGTAAGTGTTTTGTGGCCTTATTTCAGAAACTTTAGTTTTTAGTTTTTTCAATAACCATGCATAAACATTATTCTCTCAAAAATACAAACATGTACATACATGTTGCTCACATATTATGATAGCCCTGTTTGTGCTAAATAGAGTGTAATTACACCTTTGCCATTAATATGTTTATAAGCAACTGAAAAAAGCACAAATGTCAGGGCATGTCAGAATATCTCAAGGACCCCAAAAACACCTTAGACCCCAGAGGGTTAAATGTGAGTGTGGGGTCAAAAATGAAACCAAGATTTCGGATCTGGGGAGAGGTGGTAACTGTATGGCCATCGACGGAGAGAGTGAAGTCTTGGGAGGAGGGGAGGAGTGATTTGGGACCAATGACGATGATTTCTGATTTATTGCAGTTGAGTTTAAGGAAGTTAGCGTTCATCCAGGATTTTATTGCAGAGAGGCAGTTTGTGATGGTTAATACTGTGGCAGGAGTGATGGATCTGGTGCTGAGGTACAGTTGTGTGTCGTCTGCGTAACTGTGGAATTTTAGTCCGTGATTTTGAATGATAAGTCCAAGGGGAAGCATATACAGGATAAACAGAAGGGGACCTAGCACCGAGCCTTGAGGGACTCCGTGACTGACAGGTGTGGTGTGAGACGTACAGTTGTTGATGGATATGAATTGAGATCTGTTGGTGAGGTAAGAGGTGAACCAGGAGAGAGCTGAGCCAGAGATGCCAAGATGTTGTAGTCGTTGTAGAAGGATGGAGTGGTCAATGGTGTCGAAGGCGGCAGAGAGGTCAAGTAGGAGGAGAATGGAGAGGGAACCAGAGTCAGAGGCGAGCAGGAGGTCATTTATTACTTTGAGTAGTGCAGTTTCAGTAGAGTGATGAGTGCGGAATCCAGACTGAAAGGTTTCGTAGAGCTGATTGGAGAGGAGGTGATGTTTTAGTTGAGAGGCGACCGAGCGTTTCTAGGATTTTAGACAGGAAAGGTAGGTTGGAGATGGGGCGGAAGTTGTTGGGGTTGTCAGGATCCAGGCCAGGTTTTTTAAGTATTGGTGTGATGGTGGCAACTTTGAGGGAAGAGGGAACTGTTCCAGAGGTGAGAGAGGAGTTGATGATGACCATGATGAGTGGGCTGAGGCAGGGAAGGCAGTGCTTGACCAGTGCAGATGGAATGGGGTCCAGTGGGCAGGTTGTGAGGTGGATTTTGTTGAAATGGTTAGTGAGATCGGTTTCTGTAATGACTGATAGGGAGGGGAGAGTGATGTGAAATGGAAGGGATGAAACAGGTTGAGGGTCTGTGCTGGGAGAGATGTTCACAGAAAGTTCTTGGTGAATGCTGTCAATTTTGTAGTCGATGAAATTATTGCATTTGTCCATGGTGAATAAGTGAGTGATATTGTCAATGGGTTTGAGTAGTTTATTAACTGTGGCAAACAGGGGGTTGGAGGATCCAGAGTGAATGATACCAGAATAAAAAGCTGTGCGGGCTGATGTGAGCGCTGATCTATAATGGTGGCTGTGATCCTTGTAGGCTTGTAGGTGTACAGTGAGTCCAGTTTTCTTATGTAGTTGTTTTATCCTCCAGTTGTCTGCGTTCTTTTTTGAGTTTGTGCAGTTCAGGGGTGAACCAGGGAGCAGAGCGGGAGAATGCAACTGTTGCAGTTTTAACTGGTGCGAGAGTATTGAGGCTGGATGAGAGTGTGCAATTGTAGTGAACTACTAGGTCGGCGGTGGTTGAGTTTTCAGGGATGCTGGGTATGGAAATTGTGTTTGCGATATGGGAGGAAAGGGAGGTGAGACAGAGGGACTTTAGATTTCGGTAAGATATGGTGCGTGTCTGCTTGAAATGAGGGCTGGGGAGGTTGATGTGAAATGTTATGGCGAGATGATCAGATATGGCCAGGTCTGTGTGTGAGAGAGTGTCGATATTAAGTCCAGTAGAGCAGACCAAGTCCAAAGTGTGTCCATGGGTGTGGGTAGGGAAATTGACATGTTGTATGGAAATTAAAACTGTGTATAATGTCCAAGAAATCCGTGGTGGGTTTGGAGGTGGAAGAGTCGATGTGGATATTGAAGTCACCTACGAGTAATATGGTTGATGAAGTTGTGCAGAGTTGAGTTATAAATTCTGAGAAATCTGACAGAAAGGAAGGATTGGGTTTGGGAGGGCGATAAATTGTTGAAATAGTCAGAGGAGTGGGGCCTAAGAGTTTAAATAGTAGTGGTACATATACTATTCTTTTGGACATATCTTTGTACATATCTTTGAATAGTTGTGGGCTGAGTGCTGAACCTTGGTGTAGTCCAACTTCAATCTCCATCTCCTCTGTCTCTCCAACATTGGTAATAACCTGCATCGTGCAGTCCTTGTACATATCTTTGATGATATCAATGTATATCTCTGGGACCTGTCTTAACCTGAGGCAGTGCCAAATCAGGTCTCTTGGTATAGTGTCGTATGCTTTTTCCAGGTCTATGAACACCATGTGTAGCTCCTTGTTAAATTCTCGATATTTCTCCTGTAACATCCTCAGGCAGAACATGGGCTCGGTGGTCGATTTTCCTTTCTGAAATCCGTATTGGTTGTTACTGATCTGGACTATACATCTTATTCTCGCTTCTATCACCCTCTCCCATAGCTTGAGAGAGTGGCTGAGGAGCTTAATTCCTCTGTAGTTTACACAGCTTAGGGGGTCTCCTTTCTCCTTGTATATGGGTGTGATCTTACTTTTCCTCCATTCAGATGGTATGCCTGACTTTCCAAATTCCCTCAAACAAGATGTCATCCATTTAATCCCTGTTCCTTTCATAATTTTTACTAGCTCTATCGGTAGTTCATCTGGTCCTCGTGCCCTGTTAGCTGCCATCTTTTCTAGTTGTAAGCTAACCTATGCGTCTGTGATGTTCTCAATCGGTCCTTGGACAGGATCTGTCTGTGGCAGTTCATTTCTGTTATTCTTTGTATTTAGTAGGGTGTTGAAGTACCCGGGTGTTGAGTGCCAATGGAAAAAGGACCGATTGCAGATTTCTTATGAAATCTTGAAAAATTCTTACAACTTGTTTCAGAAAGCTGCAAAGGCCACAAAATGCAAATATTTTTTCTGAACTTATCACAAAAAATTGTCATAAACCTCAAGTTCTCTGTTTTAAATCCTTCTGTGCATTCTATTTTAGAGCCCTCTACTGCTCTCTGTGTCAACTTTCGGAAGTTTTTTGTTGATAAGATCACAACTTAAAGGGATACTTAAGCATTTAGCATTAAGCTTTGTATCAGTAGAAAACCTGTAGAATTTTCTAATTACCATGCTTCCCTCCCTCATATCCCCCTGAGACAAGAGATTTATGTATTTTTTGTCTGGAAAAAATCCTCCTATGACGCAAAAGTCGTCATTTTGCGTCATCTGAGGATTTTTTGGCCAGAGGCTAGAAACTATTCATGGATTTCATCCGGTCCCTTTCCACAGGTGTATTAATCAAGCACAATGCAGTCTGCATTCATAATCTAGGTGCTTGATTTTATACACCTGTGGAAAGGGACCTGATGAAACCCATGAATAGCCAGTAGTTGGAGCTAGTTCCGCATGTTTTCAACCCGCCCATAAGGGGGTATGATCTCACTCACAGAATGTACAAAAAGTGCCAGCCATCTTTTTTTAGAAGTTAAGCTAACAGGCTCTTGTTCTGTGGAGAAAGCTGAGTAGTAGGGGTTACCATCCTCTTTTTCCCGGACATGTCCGGCCGTTGAGATCGTCCAAAATGTCCGGGATTCAGTTTTTGCTTTCTACAGTCGCCATTCATTGTTTACATGCACACCTTTTGTTTCAATCTAACTGAATTCATTCAGATTGGTGAATCTGAATGTAATGTTTACATGAACGCTAAACAAGTGATCGGTTGATGTGTGGTTTAGCATTGGTAAGAAAATTCCCGCTCCTCCGTGAGAGATAGCCTACAAGACCCGTGCGTCTCACAGGTGTCGCTCATCAGTAATCACGCCACCGGCGTGGCACTCGTCCTGCCAATAGTAAACAGTAAACATAATGAATGGCGACTGTAGAACGCAAAAGCCGAATCCCGGACATTTTGGTTGATCCGAAATCCCGGGCAGACTCGTCACGGAGACTCACGATAAAACGGCGTCTTTTCTCTTACCGGTAGGCGTGGCTTGGGAGTGGCCTCGTAGGGAAGCGAAGCAAGTGCATTCTGGGAGTTGTTGTCTTTCCAAAAAAACATTTTCTGTCTTTTCTCAGTCTAGAAGGCTCCAAATTCAAAAATAATTTCACATTTCTACTACATAAATGACCCATTTTAAATACACATTCATTTTTCCAGAGGTCAAGTCAAGTCAAGTCAAGTTTATTTGTATAGCGCTTTTCACAATACAGATTGCATCAAAGCAGCTTCACAGTATTAAATTAAAATAATACAACAAAGTTTGTTTCAAGAGGAATTTATTGATTGATAAAATTAAATTAAATATCCCCCAAATATCCCCAACTGAGCAAGCCAAAGGCAACAGTGGCAAGGAACCGAAAAACTCCATCAAGTGACCTAATGGTGTCCTAAAACTCCATCAGGTGCCTTAATGGAGAAAAAAAAAACCTTGGGAGAACCCAGGCTCAGTCGGGGGCCAGTTCTCCTCTGGCATTGGATAGAGGCCGGATTGTAGTTTGAACTGTAGGATTATATGAATGCCTGGCTGAAGAGATGCGACTTTAATCTAGTTTTAAACTGTGAGAGCGAGTCTGAGCAACGAACAGTATCAGGAAGACTATTCCAGAGTTTTGGAGCCAAATGTGAAAATGCTCTCCCTCCTTTGGTGGTTCTGGATATCCTAGGTATGACCAAAAGCCTTGAATTTAGTGATCTTAAAGAGCGCGATGGATTATAGGGCGATAGAAGATCCGTTAAATAGACTGGAGCTAAGCCGTTTAGGGCTTTATAAGTCAGTAGCAATACCTTGTAATTAATACGGAACTTTATAGGTAACCAATGCAGTGATGATAAAATCGGTGTTATATGATCATATTTTCTTGATCTCGTAAGAACTCTAGCGGCGGCATTTTGGACTAACTGTAGCTTGTTTATTGAGGATGCAGGACAACCAGCTAATAAAGCATTACAGTAATCCAGTCTCGAGGTCATGAATGCATGAACTAACTTTTCTGCATCAGAAACTGATAGCATATTACGTAGCTTAGCAATGTTTCTAAGGTGGAAAAAGGCTGTTTTTGTAACATATGAAATATGATTTTCAAAAGACAGGTTGCAATCGAGTATAACACCCAGGTCTTTTACTGTAGAGGATAAAGTAACAGGACATCCTATGATGTTAAAGTTGTATTGTGCGAGGTTTTGTGGGCGGTTTTTTGAACCGATAAGTATTACCTCTGTCTTGTCTGGATTTAATAAAAGAAAATTACGCGTCATCCAATCTTTTATATCTTTAACACACTCTGTCAATTTGGAAAATGTAGCGTTTTCATCCGGCCGTGATGAAATATATATTTGAGTGTCATCAGCATAACAATGGAAACTAATTTCATGTTTCCTTATAATATTTCCAAGTGGCATCATATATATTGAAAATAACAGAGGGCCTAATACAGATCCCTGCGGCACTCCATAGTTTACTGGAGTTATGATCGATTTTTCTCCATTTAAATAGACAAAATGGTAGCGGTCAGATAGGTATGATTTGAACCAGCTTAGTGCTTGTCCTTGAACACCAGTATAATTTTGTAGTCGGTCTAAGAGTATTGTGTGATCTATAGTATCGAACGCAGCACTAAGATCAAGTAAAACTAGTATTGAGATACAGCCTTGGTCAGAAGCTAAAAGTAAATCATTTGTGATTTTAACGAGCGCAGTTTCAGTGCTATGATGCGGTCTGAATCCAGACTGAAACTTTTCATAGATATAATTTTGTTGCAAGAAAGAGCCCAGTTGAGCGGACACCACTTTTTCTAATATTTTAGACATAAATGGAAGATTTGAAATGGGTCTATAATTTGCTAGATTATTATGATCTAATTGTGGTTTCTTAATGAGAGGTTTTATAACTGCCAGTTTAAATGTTCTTGGAACATGACCTAAAGATAAAGACGAGTTAATAATATTGAGGAGAGGCTCTTCCACTACAGGTAACACTTCTTTCAGTAGTTTAGTTGGTATAGGATCTAATAAACATGTTGTTGTTTTAGATGAAGTGATAAGTTTATTTAACTCTTTTTGTTCTATAGTTATAAAGCACTGTAATTGTTCTTTCGGGGTGATAATTGAAGCTGAATTATAAGGCGCGATTGAAGATTGAACGTTTATAATTGTGGTTCTGATGCTTTCTATTTTCTCAGTGAAGAAGTTCATGAAATCATTACTACTGAACTGTAACGGGATATTTTGTTCGGGTGACGTCTGTTTATTTGTTAGTCTAGCCACGGTGTTAAATAGAAACCTTGGATTGTTTTGGTTGTTTTCTATTAGTTTGCGGAGGTGCTCGGCCCTGGCAGCTTTTAGGGCCTTTTTATAACGTGACATACTGTCTTTCCACGCGATTCTAAAGACCTCTAAATTAGTTTGTTTCCATTTACGCTCTAAAATACGGGTTTCTCTCTTTAAAACATGCGTAGTATTGTTATACCATGGTGCTTTATTTTTCTCTCTGACCTTTTTTAATTTAATAGGTGCAACCACATCCAATGTTCTAGAGAGAATGGTGCTCATAGTGCTAGTTAGTTCTTCTAGTTCATCTGTTTGTTTGGGTTCAGGCAGCAGCTGAGACAGATTAGATAAGCAATTTGAGAAATTATCTATGGTGGATGGGAGGATTGTTCTGCCTGGTTGATAACGCGACGCCGCATGACATATTACAGCAGTACGTAATATGCAAGTTACCATGTAGTGATCAGTGACTTCATCACTTTGTGGAATGATATCTATATCGGTTGGATCGGTTCCATGTGATATAATTAAATCGAGTGTATGATTAAGACGATGAGTTGGTCCGGTGACGTTTTGCTTGACCCCAAATGAATTTAATAAATCTGTAAACGCAGCTCCTAACGCATCATTTGGATTATCTACGTGTATGTTAAAATCTCCAACAATTAATGCTTTATCGACATTGACTAATAGGTCTGAGAGAAAATCTGCAAACTCTTTTAGGAAATCAGCGTAAGGCCCTGGCGGTCTATATACGGTAGCCAAGGCTAGAGATAATAGGGATGTTTTTCTAACATCTAAGAGCATAACATTTAGTACAAGTACTTCAAATGAAATAAACTTATAACCCGTTTTCTGAGTAACATTTAGAATATCTTTATAAATGGTTGCAACACCTCCGCCACGGCCAATCAGACGGGGCTCATGCTTATAACAGTATCCAGGAGGAGTAGACTCATTAATACCGAAATAATCATTTGGTTTAAGCCAGGTTTCAGTAAGGCAAAGAACATCGAAGCTATTATCTGTGACTATTTCATTTACAATAACTGCCTTAGAGGTGAAGTATCCCTTTAAAGATCTCAGTTGTCTACCTCCATATATACTATGCATGATGTTCCATTATGTTCTTCCATCTGGTCTGAGTTTGAGCTGATTGATCTGGACACATGTAATGAAATTATTGGTCACCTAAAACCTACTATCTGTCCTCAGGATATTACTCCACCTTTTTTCCTGAGACAC
Organism: Leuciscus idus; assembly: GCA_021554675.1. Classification (NCBI taxonomy): domain Eukaryota; kingdom Metazoa; phylum Chordata; class Actinopteri; order Cypriniformes; family Leuciscidae; genus Leuciscus; species Leuciscus idus. Next base: position 46,854,292 of record CM038622.1, on the reverse strand, counting down.
AGTTGGTCCTGGCCTGTTATTGGTTATTAACAAATGGCTGTCTACTGGTTCCTTTCCTAACAGTCTTAAAGTTGCTGTGGTGATGCCATATATCTTAAAAAAACCAAACAAATTTGGATCATTCCTCTCTTTCTAACTTCCATCCTATTTCTAATCTACCTTTTATTTCAAAGAGCCTTGAGAGAGTTGCACTGACTCAATTACAATCATACTTGGCTGTAAATTCTCTCCATTAAACATTTCAAGTTTTAAAGCTTTACCCAGTACTGAATCTGCCCTTTTAAGAGTTTCAAGCTATATTTTCACAGAAACTGATTCAGGGAAATCCATGGTTTTAGTTTTATAAGATCTGAGTGGTGCATTTGATTTAGTCGATCATGAGGTCCTGTTGAGACGTCTGGAGATATCTGTGGGCTTTCGTGGCGTAGTCTTATAGTGGTTCCGTTCTTATCTGACCAACAGATGTTTTAGTGTTCGTATTGGTCATCAGTCCTCCTTTAGTGTACCTCTAAACTGTGGAGTCCCACAGGGATCAATCCTCGGGCCAGTATTGTTTACCCTGTAAATGCTACCTCTGGCTTCCATTTTTAATAAATACAGAGTATCCTTTCATCTATACGCTGATGATATCTATTTTCCTTTAAAACATAACGATAAAAATGGTTTACAACTCCTGTTGGCCTGTTTAAATGAACTTAAGCTTTGGCTTTCAAGTAATTTTCTAAATTTAAACGAAAATAAAACAGAAAATTCTATTTGGGCCCAAGGAAAACTGTGTGTTTGATGTTGACCGTGTTTCTCTTGCCCCATATGAAACTCAATGCGCTAGAAATCTGGGCTTTCTGTTTGATCACAACCTAAAATTTAATAAACAGATCAGTACTGTTGTAAAATCATGCTTTTTTCATCTTTGCCAACTTCTCTAAAGTGAAACCTTTTTTAACCCAGAGTAACTTCCAAACAGTGATTCATGCTTTCGTAACAACTCGTCTAGACTATTGTAATTCACTTTTTATTGGTGTCTCTCAGTCTTCCCTCTCCCGTCTACAGCTAGTGCAAAACGCAGCTTCTAGACTCCTCACTGGGACCCGCAAATATGAGTTGATCACCCCTATTTTATCCACACTGCACTGGCTACCTGTCAAATTTAGAATTGATTTTAACCCTCTGATGCTCTTTATTTATGTCTACACTCGTGTTTTTTGGGGTCTCCAGAGACCCCAGACAATAACATTTAATTTTGTAACAAGATAATAGTTTATTTTTTTTACAAATGTAATTTTATTCTGTTTGTTAATGTTTTTACTCAACATTTGTGCAGTTTTTGGAGAATTTATGATATCTTTTAAATTTCTATAAATAAATAAATAAATATTTATTTAAATAAGCTTTTTACAAAAAAACAGCATTTGATGTAAAATTCACTTTATAAAAGACCCAGATTTCTAACTTTCATTCATGGGGATAACATGGATCATTTTAAATGGTTTAATGTAACATTTTTGGAAAATGCAGAAAAAAAAAAAAATCACTTTAACCACTAGATGGCCATAGAGCTCCACTATATGCTATTTGCTATTTGACTACCTGAAAGATATCTTTTCACAAGTTGGATTCAGTTGGATTCATATCTAAATATTATAAAATCACAATTATAACAAAAATAAAATATTTTTGTCAAAGTTTAGCATTTTTTTGTACTGAACACCCACACATTTTTGTGGTGGTACTGCATTTTGGATGATTTTATTTGACAAATGATAAGAGAACAGTTTTTATAGTCTCAAAAATGTATTCCTCTATATGTGTGTGTGTGTGTGTGTACGCGTGTTGTGAGCAAAATAATTTAGCATTGTGGATGTTTTTTGCATTGGTGGAAGTGTGCCACTTTATTTGTGCCATTTCTGTCGATGTGTTCTGCGTTGTTTCTGATTTTGATGATGAATTTTGTCTATTTTGATTGCGGGGTCTCCAGAGACCCCGAAGACCACGAGTGTCACAATTTTTGTCACGCTAACATAAAAACAGATATCATTCCAATTAAATTTTTTTTTTGTAGATCTAGAAAGTGTGAAGAGCCGTAGAAGGTTTCATACCATTTGGACAAAGGGAACATTTTTTTTAATTTGAGCAAAAGTCATTTGGGGTCAAAAAGACCCCGTAAACCTTATTTGTTTATAAAGCCATCAATAAATTGGCCATAAATAAATACATCAATAAATAAGACAGTGATCACTGTCTACTCATTGGCCCTCATTTATCAAAAGTGCGTACACCAAATTTCCAGCGTACACCTGGCGTACACCCAAAACCACGGTGACTTTGAGATTTATCAATATGGACGTTGGCGTACGGCACGCTCAAATCCTACGCCAGCTCAGGAGGTGGTGTACGCACGTTTTGAGTTAGTGTGGAAATGCGCAGAAAAACAATTCCTAACACCACAAAACGCACTGACAAACTAAAAGATATGATATATTGTAGTGTGTCGTCATTGGCTGATTACATGACTGCTTTGATGGCATGCACCTGTGAAGGGAGGACAAAGGGACTTTAAAAAAAGAGGTGTGGTGCAACCGGGGAACGCTGAGTGTGGTGACCTGTTGAGAACGTTTTGGCTGTCTCTCGGGGACAGTAGGTCCTCCGGAGATGAAGATAGCTAGTTAGCTAGCTGCCTTGGGGTGAGATAGTTGAGTTGTAGAGGGGGGAAATTAGTGTCACCGACTACCTCAGACTATTGCTCGGCTGACGCCCACGTGCTACCGAGATTCTATGAATGAATGCCCACGTGCTACCGAGATTCTATGAATGAATGCCCACGTGCTACCGAGATTTTATGAATGAATGCCCACGTGCTACTGAGACGTTATGAATGCCTTGATGCATACGACGGAAGGATTTTATGAAGGAACTTTAAGTTCCGCCCCTGGACGGTAGAGTGACGTCTTCGGTGAGAAGACGGGTTGCTGCGATCACTACTCACCCCCTACGGATGAGTCTTCTCTGCCCCACGAGAGGGAAGTGTTTTTAATTTATTCCTATATGAATTGTTTGACTGTGTATTGTGTAACGGACAGCGGGTTAAAGAGGGAGGTTGGGGAATTGAGAACGGAGGAAACACGCCTTACGTGTGATCACTATGTGCTGTGCAGGCTGGGGTGCTATGTTGAGTATCAAACACTGTGTGACGTATTGAGCGTGAAACTCACTGTGTGTATATGAAGTGTTGTGCCTTGCGGAGTTTCCCGTGTTTCTCTTCCCTGGCTCCCTATCTTATCTGTACCCGTAGAATGAGTTTTAGCCTCTCTATTTGAAATAAAGTGTAAATTCTCTTTGATTAAACCGACTGGCTGTTCTTTGACCACCGTAGGGCTGTTCTGAGGTTTATTACACTGGTGGCAGCGGTGAGATCAGCGCTGATCTCGGATCTTATAAACTTCATTGAACTTTTTTTTAGCCTACGGTTTGTCAGAATGTTAGAACCGCAAGAGGCGGCCAGCGGTAGTAATGTCGTGCCGGTGGCAGGTGTTTTTTTGGGGGAGAGAAATGCTGCGCCTCGTCCTATTTTTATGCCCGAAACATTTACGTGTACAGGGCGTGAGTGGTCTGATTGGGCAGAACAGTTCGAAATGGCTGCGGAGATTAACGGCTGGGATGATGTATTAAAGCTCAAATTTATGTCTTTGTTATTGTCAGGTCGTGCGCGGGATATTTATTGTGGCTTGCCAGATGAGGCTCGGCGAAATTTCAGTCAACTGAAGGTAGCAATGGGTAGATGTTTAGAGCCCTGTGAAAGTACTGATTGGAATCGCGTGAGCTTCTCCTCGCGCAAGAGGCAGCCAAATGAAACCGTGCGCGAGTTTGGAAATGCTTTGAGGCGTTTAATTTCGAAGGCATATCCGTCCGTGGATAATGCCACGAGGGATTTACTGGCTCGAGATCATTTTGTGGCCCATATAGGTTGTGCTGAGACGCGTATTCATCTGCGTAGTGTGAAACCAGCCACGTTAGAGGGGGCTATTAATCTGGCGTCCGAACTTGAATTAATTCGGAGTTTGGAACGAAATAGTGCTCTCCCAAATGCAAAAGTTTGTGGTGTGGTAAATGATAATGTTGGGCCAGCTAGAGATGGGCAAATTCAATCTTTAATGGGCATGGTAGAGGGGCTCCGTCAAGAAGTAAAGACTTTGCAGAGTACTGTTAAAATACTACAAGATCAAGTAACAGGGAATTTGGTTGCTCCGCTTAGTCATCAGACTGATTATGCTACAAATAGACGAGATGCACGGACTTTTAAAACTGATAGTGCACGAATAGACTCACAAAACAGAGATAAGACTGAAGCTTGTTGGGAATGTGGGTGCACTCGCCATTTCAAGAAAGATTGCCCATATGTGTCGGGAAACAGGAGGGGGAGGGCCCGGTAGACCAGGAGCCCGCCCCTCTCTCTGTTGCGTCTATGTCTGGGGGAGTATGTCAGTCCCAACCAGAAACAGGTGGAGTTTATGTGTTTGGTAAAGTTGGGGGGGTGGAGACCCGCTTATTGGTGGACACAGGGGCACAAGTATCAATCGTACCTAAACTGTTTTGGCTGGAGGCAACCGGTGGAGGGGGTGATTTAGCAGAGTATAGGGGTAGATTGAAGGTTGCTAATGGAGACCAAATGGAAGTTATGGGCCAGTGGAAAACCACTTGTCAATTTGATTCTCTGACAGTAGTGGTTGATTTTGTAGTGGCAGATATTAGTCCCGGTGAAGTGTTACTGGGCAGTGATTTTCTAGTCAAATTCGGTGCAAAACTGGATTTGAAAGAATTATGCTGCTATGTGATGGGAAAAAAAATTTCTGTACAATTGCAAACTGACTTTTTAGCTCCTTCCATGCCAGTTGTAGTTTATGGGGATACCAGGATACCACCACGTAGCGAAGTGATAATTTTGGGGTCAGTGGAGGGAGCGCCGCCAGGAAAAATAGTAGGTATGCTGGAGCCCGGCTCTTCTCTGTCTCGCTATTGTGATGTATTAGTGGCACGTGTGGTGGGTGTAGTCACCGCTGGTGTTATGCCAGTTCGTGTCATTAATGTAACTAAGGAAGCTCATACTTTACGTGATGGAATGAAAATTGGGGTGTTGGCTACAAATGTAGAGGTGGGGGAAGGTGCAGAGGAAGTAGATGAAGGGTGTGACGGTAAGATCTTGTGGTCGGCGGATGCTTTGATTTCTTATTTTGGATTAGACTCTAGAGGGTTTAATGTAGAACAAATGCAGGCCATTCGTCAAGTGTTAGAGCGTTATAACCAACTTTTTAGTATAGGGGATACTGATTTGGGTAGGACGCATCTTATTCGCCATCAGATTGATACAGGAGTTGCTAAACCTATTAAAATGGCCCCTCGTCGGGTTCCGCTTCATTTACAACAAGAAGTGACTGATCACATAAAACAAATGTTAGACAATGGCATTATTCAGCCGTCGTGTAGTCCTTGGGCAGCTCCAGTGGTACCAGTTAGAAAAAGAGATGGCAGTCTGCGTTTCTGTATTGATTATAGGAAACTAAATGAGGTGACACAGAAAGATGCCTATCCGCTCCCAAGGATAGATGATGCGTTGGATAGCTTGGCAAATGCGTGTTGGTTTTCAACCCTCGACCTAGCCAGTGGTTACTGGCAGGTTGAGGTTGACTCGAAAGATAAACCCAAAACGGCTTTTACTACACGACAAGGTCTTTTTGAATTTAATGTTCTTAGCTTTGGCCTGTGTAACTCCCCTTCCACTTTCCAAAGGTTGATGGATTTGGTTCTGGCAGACCTTCAGTGGACTACGTGCTTAGTATACCTTGATGATATAATTGTTTTTGGTAAAACATTTCAGGAACATCTGGGGCGCTTGGAACAAGTTTTTGGGAACTTGTATAAGGCCAATTTGAAGGTGAAACCCTCTAAATGCAATTTATTTGCAAAACAGGTATCCTATTTGGGTCATGTAATTTCAGCGGAGGGTGTTAAGGCTGATCCTTCTAAGGTTGAGGCGGTGAGGGGGTGGCCGGTCCCTAGAAATCAGACAGAGGTTCGTAGTTTTCTGGGACTGGCCTCTTACTACCGTCGCTTTATGAGGAGTTTTGCGGAGATTGCTAGGCCCTTACACCAATTGACGGAAAAGGGGAAGAAATTTTACTGGGGAGAAGATTGTCAAAGAGCGTTTTTTACACTCAAGTCATGTCTTATATCAGCCCCAGTTTTGGCTTATCCCGATCCCTTGAAACAATTTCTTTTGGATACCGATGCTTCAGATGTGGGGATAGGTGCTGTACTGTCCCAGGTAGAGGGGGGGATGGAACGCGTAGTGGCCTATGCAAGTCGAGCCCTGACAAAACAAGAACGCAAGTATGCCACCACCAAAAAGGAATTGTTGAGTATGGTGACGTTTATGAAACATTTTAAGCATTACCTTTTAGGGGCAGAGTTTGTACTGCGTACAGATCACAATTCCTTGCGGTGGTTACATAATTTTCAAGGAATTGAAGGACAGTTGGCCCGTTGGTTAGAACAGTTAGCAAGTTTTCAGTATAGGATCGTTCATAGGCCAGGGAAACAACATGCTAATGCAGACGCTTTATCGAGATTGCCGGGCCTGAGTGTAATTCCGGGTCATGTGTCAGACCAGATTGGGGGTGTGGCGATTGAGGAAAGTTGTCCTGTGAGAGTGGTGCAAGTGGCTAAAACGAATGTAGGGCTATTACCTGGAGAAAGACTGGAAGACGATATGGTTAGGTTGCAGAGGGAGGATAATGAGTTGGGGCAATTATTGCAGCTGCTAACGAAGCCATTAAAGGAGTGTGGGGAGGTAAGAAACTACCCTGAGCTGCAGAAGTTTGGAAGGGTGTGGGATCAGCTTCAGATACAGGACCAGTTATTGGTGCGAGTCCCTCCACAAAATTCTGATGCAGCAAATAAAATACAGGTGGTGCTTCCAAAGTGTTTGGTTCCAAAAGTGTTAGCCATGTTGCATAATGTGGTTACAGGTGGCCATCTGGGGGTGCAAAAACTACAAGGAAAAGTTAAAGATCGGTTCTATTGGCCGGGGTGGTTTGCCGATGTGAGGAGGTGGTGTAGTGAGTGCTCTGAGTGCGGTTCACGGAAGCTTCCAGTTCGAACTCCACAGGCCCCGATGTGTCCTTCTGTCATGTCTCGCCCTTATGAGCGTGTGGCTCTGGATATTTTGGGCCCACTTCCTGAAACTGTTGATAAAAATCGGTATGTTTTGGTGGTGGGAGACTATTTTTCTAAGTGGACAGAAGCTTTTGCTTTACCAAATCAGGAAGCACGATCAGTTGCTAAGGTGTTAGTTGAGGAGTGGGTTTGCCGCTATGGTGTCCCTCGCAGCCTTCATTCTGATCAAGGCAGAAATTTTGAGTCTACTCTTTTTCAGGAACTTTGCAGATTATTGGAGATCAATAAAACGCGTACGTCCCCCTATCACCCTCAGTCAGATGGGCTTATTGAGCGTTTTAACAGGACTTTGCTTTCTATGCTATCAATTTTCGTGGATAAGAATCAACAGAATTGGGATTCTTTATTACCTTATGTAATGATGGCGTATCGTAGTGGCGTCCATGCCACTACTGGCTTTACCCCTCATAAAGTGGTGTTTGGGCGGGAAATGGTATTACCGGTGGATATAATGTTGAATGTGAACTTGGAAGAGGCTTTTGAGTCTCCAAGTGAATATGTGCAACGTATGGCAGGGATTTTGTCCACTGTTGTTGGGGCAGTACAGCAACATCAGTTACAGGCTTCTTCCCAGCAGAAAAAGTATTTTGATTTTCGGGCTCAAGTACAGTATTATTCAGTGGGAGAATTAGTCTGGGTTCGAAATAAGGCTCGGAAGAAAGGGGTTTGCTTTAAATTGCAGAGATGTTATAAGGGCCCCTTTAAAGTAATCGAGCGGTTGTCTGATGTGTTGTATCAGTTACAGTCAGTTGAGGGAGGGGCTACTACGGTTGTTCATTACAATCGGTTAAAACCATATGTTTCTCAATCTGTTTCAGAGAGGCTGGAGGGGAATGATGAGTCGGCACAATTACCGCAGCAATTGGTTGACCCGTCGACCCTTCAACAATTGCCCCCGGTCATGGCCGATAGACCGCCATCTGCAGAGGGACAATCTTGCCCGGTGGGAACAAGGGAAGGAAATCTTCAACAGGGCTCGCCAGTGTCTTCAGCGTGGTCAAGGTTGGAGTATAGCCCGGGATCTACAGTTAAGCCTTTATATGATGGAGGAGGCTCTGGGCAGAACATTACAACTTCTGCAGAGAGGGGTCGACCTCCACGACAGAGGAAGTTGCCGGTTTGGACTAAGGATTATCATCTTGACTCGAGGACGAGTTCTTCTGGATTAGTGGGGGAATAGTGTAGTGTGTCGTCATTGGCTGATTACATGACTGCTTTGATGGCATGCACCTGTGAAGGGAGGACAAAGGGACTTTAAAAAAAGAGGTGTGGTGCAACCGGGGAACGCTGAGTGTGGTGACCTGTTGAGAACGTTTTGGCTGTCTCTCGGGGACAGTAGGTCCTCCAGAGATGAAGATAGCTAGTTAGCTAGCTGCCTTGGGGTGAGATAGTTGAGTTGTAGAGGGGGGAAATTAGTGTCACCGACTACCTCAGACTATTGCTCGGCTAACGCCCACGTGCTACCGAGATTCTATGAATGAATGCCCACGTGCTACCGAGATTCTATGAATGAATGCCCACGTGCTACCGAGATTTTATGAATGAATGCCCACGTGCTACTGAGACGTTATGAATGCCTTGATGCATACGACGGAAGGATTTTATGAATTAACTTTAAGTTCCGCCCCTGGACGGTAGAGTGACGTCTTCGGTGAGAAGACGGGTTGCTGCGATCACTACTCACCCCCTACGGATGAGTCTTCTCTGCCCCACGAGAGGGAAGTGTTTTTAATTTATTCCTATATGAATTGTTTGACTGTGTATTGTGTAACGGACAGCGGGTTAAAGAGGGAGGTTGGGGAATTGAGAACGGAGGAAACACGCCTTACGTGTGATCACTGTGTGCTGTGCAGGCTGGGGTGCTATGTTGAGTATCAAACACTGTGTGACGTATTGAGCGTGAAACTCACTGTGTGTATATGAAGTGTTGTGCCTTGCGGAGTTTCCCGTGTTTCTCTTCCCTGGCTCCCTATCTTATCTGTACCCGTAGAATGAGTTTTAGCCTCTCTATTTGAAATAAAGTGTAAATTCTCTTTGATTAAACCGACTGGCTGTTCTTTGACCACCGTAGGGCTGTTCTGAGGTTTATTACAATATTATGACCCACTAAAAAAAAATATATATATAGTAATTATAAACTTCAGTGTTTATTTTTGTGCAACATGGACTTCAATGTTTAATTTGTGTGACTTTACCAAAGCATTTGATTTGTAGGCATCTGTATTCCTTCAGTTGCGAGCCTGTGCGGTTTACCTGACGTTTCAAGCCTTGTTTATACTTTCGCCTGGCTCTGCAGCGCGAGTCTCCGCAGACTGCGCGCGCACCTCCCCAAATATGACGCCCTAGGATGAGAATGCGTTGGTAATACTCTATACTCGACGCGTTCGCCGTCGTACTATTCTTTGAAACGATGGTTAGGCCCGGCAGGTGCGCACGGACTGGGTTCAGTAATGAAAGGCTTTCAATGACCAAAAAATAATTCAGACTGACAAAATAATAAAAATGACATTCTTCTTCTTTTAAATAATAATGTAATAATAATAATACAAATAATAATAATAACGACATTCTTCTTCTAAATAACAATAAGCGTCATTAATAATAAAAATCATAATAATAATAAGAAGAATATTACAAATTGTCATGCAATTATTAATGTGAATGAATGGTACTCCACATCACATCATCATCACTATTGTACACCCCAATACATGTGAGGTGATACGAAATTAAATGCTAATTGTTTCAAAACACGTGCTGTAAAATAATGCATTGTGATAGGTCATTTGCTCATCCAAGTTTCTCTTCTTTGCCGTCTTCCGTGTGTCCATGGCGTAAAATGAGGGCGTGGGGGAAGCGGAGACTTGAATAAATAGGGGCGTGTTATTCTAATGACGATCGTTTTCAGCCGCGGCATTTATCAAGGGCAGGTATTGCGTACACCTGGATTTCAAAGGTACGCACAGCTTCATAAATCAGGCGGTGAGAGGAGTGTAAGCATAATCTTACGCCAACATATACGCCCGTTTCTACGCAAGATTGATAAATGAGGGCCATTGTGCCTAGATCTAGACTTAAAAAATGAGGCGATCGCGCATTTGCGACTGCAGGCAAAAGAGTTAGTTGATGTTCCTCGAATCTGATTGGCTGAGTTCCAACAGTGCATACTGCCCAAAAGCACTGGGACTTTTTACTGATTATCACTTCTTGTTGTTTTTTTTATTTTTTATTTAGCGTTCCAGCTGATTCGTTCAAACGCACTGATTTATTCAGGGACGAAACGGTTCATTCTACTTTGACCTTGTTTGGAACCTGTATGGATTTTGTCAGGGTAGATTCAATTTAGGCTTTTATTCACATACAAACATTAATCAACACAAAACGCATATATCAAGCTCATCAAATATTTAAAATAATATGTTTCAAATGTGTGTCTTGGAAGCTCAATATTCATTCTCCAGCGTCAAGCAAGCAGGTTGAGCTTTCATGTTTACCCTATTTGTTGAGCTTTGTATGTGTGTTGATCAATATTTATTTGTGAATAAAAGTATGAAGTGTGAACCATTTTAGCGGGGTCCCAAGGCATGCTTCCTCGTGCAGTTTTTTGGTTTTTGTTTGTTTATTTATAATTTTTTTGCAAAAATGGTATCCACACATGAAAAGTTGGTTGATACATAACTGCAATAAAATAATAGCTGAGTTAACAATTACTTGCTTTCATATCATTTAAAGGCACAATATGTAGTTTTTCGCCGCTAGAGGTCGCCTATTCAAAACAAAGGCGTAGCTTGATGACGCCGAGATTGAGCGTGGAATCATGGGAGTTGTTGTCTTCACTTTACAGCCAGTGGAAAAGAATCCGACGGGATTTGGGCAGAAATCATATTCATGGATGAGATTGTTCATCATGAGTATTATGTAGTATGAAGCAGAGCAGGGCCGAGTGCTGTGGGAGCGTAACGAGGCTGCTGGAGCGATTGCTTATGAGAGATGAGCGTGAGACACGGCTCGAGAGCAGCAACATTTTTATTATGCCGCAGACGCCGTTGCCGCTTCTTCAGGTCTGCGTATTGTGTGTTGAAAATGATGTTATAATGTTACTCTTTGCGTTCGCTCGTCGGCTGCTATGAGACCCTAGCAGATCACACTGCAGTAAGCTAGATCAATATTAGAATATCATATTAATAAATGCTGGATAGTTTGTGTTGCTAAATGGCATGCAATTAATTTTAAAACATATTGTATGATTGAGAAAATGATGCATTACTGTTACTAAAAATAAACCTGCATCTGATTATGCTATGTTAGCCACTTGACAAAATAGTGTTTTTCTCTGAGACATGGTAAAAACATGGTACTCGTGGAAAATCAAGAAAACAAGCGAATCAAACAATAAGACGAACAGTGTTGAACTATTTAACAGTTATTCGTTTTCTGTCTATAAATGTATCCAAACAGTTGTTCCCTTGTCTATTAAAGCATCTTTGGTGTTTCCATGGTTTCTGCAAAATAAAACCAGAAATCGAGGGTAACTCAGGTATGACGTCACTGATAAGGCGACGCAATGACACGGTCCGTAAAATAGCTTATTTCTCTGGATTTAAACATTCTTGGAAACATCTGGGATGATATAGTACACAAGTCAACAAAATATATAAAATATATATTTGAATCCAAAAATCTTAAATATTGTGCCTTTAAGCACCTGGAACCTTATCAGTTTGACCGAATGTTCTAATTCAAAGTACAATGGGAAGTCAAACTACCTTCACGTAACATTTTCTTATTTTGAAATAGTATATTTTCCTGAATTACTAATTGTTTATTTCCTACAGTTCATCAGGCTCTTAATGATTTCATCTATGTCATCTCTTGTGCAGCTCTTGAAATATATGCAGGCCAGGGTTTTCCTATCAGTCATCATTAGAACACATTTTACTCATTGTTCTATATCTTGTAGGCTTCTTGCCCTTATGAAAATGTATGACCAATGATGCCTCCTCAGTATTGTGCTGGTTGGGTTGTACTTGATTACCTGCTGATATTTGCAACAGCATGATTGTTAGTGTCATATTGGTTAAAATACTATCTAATTTACTGTTAAATCAAAGCCAGAAAATATAGGAAATAAATAAATAAATTTGACTTAAAGATTGCAATTCTACCACCATCCATTTAATCCATTAAACGACCACATCACCAATCCTAGGAAGACAAGGTTGGCTCCTTAGCAGAACTTTATTCCATCTTATCCCAAAACAGGATGTGATAATCTATTTCCTTCCTACTCTATTGTGCCTCACAAATATACAGGAAAGGGAAATTCAAAAACACACTCCTTCGGAGTAAACAGTTAATGTTCTGCAAAAGCCTGAATTCATTTGATACAATAAGGAGTCCAAAGCATATCATCAATATTAATATTTTCACAAGTTACAAATTACATGCCTTACTTGATGCCATTTATTTAAAAAAAATAATGACTGAAAATTTAAATCACATTCACTGATGTTACGTTCATTGTTACGTTATTGTTTTTAAAGGAAACAGACTGCACTACCTCACATAAACTTCCTTTCCACTTATTCAGCAAAGGTGTTTTCATAATGGCTTGAAATGCATCCTCTTGTGTTGCCAGATTTTTATCAAAGAACTTAATCATGTCCTTCGAAGGAAACACCTTATGGTAATGTGGCTGCCAAGTACTCGTTTCCTAATCGGTTGTTATTCCTTGTCCAATATCCATGGCCTCCAGGCTCCAGCTTCCGGAGTGTTTTTGTGGACCCTGAGCCAAATTTGCTTCTGTTTGGCAGATGCTAAATCCATCACATGAATGCATCATATATACAGTGGGTACGGAAAGTATTCAGACCCCCTTACATTTTTCACTCTTTGTTATATTGCAGCCATTTGCTAAAATCATTTAAGTTCATTTTTTTCCTCATTATTGTACACACAGCACCCCATATTGACAGAAAAACACAGAATTGTTGACATTTTTGCACATTTATTTAAAAAGAAAAACTGAAATATCACATGGTCCTAAGTATTCAGACCCTTTGCTGTGACACTCATATATTTAACTCAGGTGCTGTCCATTTCTTCTGATCATCCTTGAGATGGTTCTACACCTTCATTTGAGTCCAGCTGTGTTTAATTATACTGATTGGACTTGATTAGGAAAGCCACCCACCAGTCTATATAAGACCTTACAGCTCACAGTGCATGTCAGAGCAAATGAGAATCATGAGGTCAAAGGAACTGCCTGAAGAGCTCAGAGACAGAATTATGGCTGCACTTAAGGTTCCTAAGAGCACAGTGGCCTCCATAATCCTTAAATGGAAGACGTTTGGGACGACCAGAACCCTTTCTAGAGCTGGCCGTCCGGCCAAACTGAGCTATCGGGGGAGAAGAGCCTTGGTGAGAGAGGTAAAGAAGAACCCAAAGATCACTGTGGCTGAGCTCCAGAGATGCAGTCGGGAGATGGGAGAAAGTTGTAGTAAGTCAACCATCACTGCAGCCATCCACCAGTCGGGGCTTTATGGCAGAGTGGCCCGACAGAAGCCTCTCCTCAGTGCAAGACACATGAAAGCCCACATGGAGTTTGCTAAAAAAACACCTGAAGGACTCCAAGATGGTGATAAATAAGATTCTCTGGTCTGATGAGACCAAGATAGAACTTTTTGGCCTTAATTCTAAGCGGTATGTGTGGAGAAAACCAGGCACTGCTCATCACCTGTCCAATACAGTCTCAACAGTGAAGCATGGTGGTGGCAGCATCATACTGTGGGGGTGTTTTTCAGCTGCAGGGACAGGACGACTGGTTGCAATCGAGGGAAAGATGAATGCGGCCAAGTACAGGGACATCCTGGACGAAAACCTTCTCCAGAGTTCTCTGGACCTCAGACTGGGCCGAAGGTTCACCTTCCAACAAGACAATGACCCTAAGCACACAGCTAAAATAACGAAGGAGTGGCTTCACAACAACTCCGTGACTGTTCTTGAATGGCCCAGCCAGAGCCCTGACTTAAACCCAATTGAGCATCTCTGGAGAGACCTGAAAATGGCTGTCCACCAACGTTTACCATCCAACCTGACAGAACTGAAGAGGATCTGCAAGGAGGAATGGCAGAGGATACCCAAATCCAGGTGTGAAAAACTTGTTGCATCTTTCCCCAAAAGACTCATGGCTGTATTAGATCAAAGGGGTGCTTCTACTAAATACTGAGCAAAGGGTCTGAATACTTAGGACCATGTGATATTTCAGTTTTTCTTTTTTAATAAATGTGCAAAAATGTCAACAATTCTGTGTTTTTCTGTCAATATGGGGTGCTGTGTGTACAATAATGAGGAAAAAAAATTAACTAAAATGATTTTAGCAAATGGCTGCAATATAACAAAGAGTGAAAAATGTAAGGGGGTCTGAATACTTTCCGTACCCACTGTATATATATATATACACACACACACACACACACACTGTATATATATATATATAATATATATATATATATATAATGTATTTTATTTATTTTTGCTGGAAACTCAGACCAATATCAAAAAGGCAAAAGTCTGCTAAATATTAGTGCATTACAGAAATGCTTTCATGGCAAAAATACCAAGAATGTCCACAAAACGTCCACAAAAAACTCACACAAGCTGTTGACAAGACTGAATTTCATGCACAATTTTATTGAACAGTAATATAAAATACCTTTTTTCATAGTTGCGAGTGCATGCGTCATCTGCCAACAGTTTTAAAGTTAAACTATAAAAGCAAGGCTTCATTTTGTGTAGTGAATTACTTGGGCACTTAAGCATTTGTAAAAAAAAAAAAAACAGTGATGGAGTTTATGTTTTTGTGAAGTATTTAGCAACAATAAACTGATATACAAAGCAGAATTAATCATAATAATAATATGCAAATTACACTTTTGTCTGTGGCAACTTTACACAAAAAAAAAAAAAAAAAAAAAAAAAAAAGAGAGAGAGAAAGAAAATAAATAATCTAAACCTAACAGCTATCATGCATTTTAAGTTTGACATTAGAGAAGCACAAACTTAGTGTACGTGACACCTAAACATGCTAATTCAGACTACTGGTCTACATGCAAGCATTTGTTTAAAACCATGATTCCTCATCCATATTAATAGTAGATGCTTTGATTACAAAACAAGTTAAAGGCCTGAAGCTTTTCCAAGCGTAATAGCTAAGAATGGCGGTACATTTCCAGGACTTGTCCACTAAGGTCACTACAGGTAAAAACAGGCCTTGGCAGCCAAGGTAATTAAAATTTTCTTAGTTAAGTCTTATAAAACATGCATAGGCAGATCAATCACCTTTTACTCTCGGTTTCCTTCTCATTCTTTTTTTTTTTTTTTTTTTTTTTTTTACAGAACATAGGTGCTTTATATATATATTTTTTTTTATCTCATTGTTTGAAAAGCTGAAAAAATAATAATAATAAACTCACACATTTTCCAGCAAGCCACAATAAATCTACCCCCAGATTTACCCAAATGAAAAAGACATATATGCAAATGATAAATGTAAATTCCAGTTTTTAACTCCAAGAAAATCCATATTCAGCAAGCTAGCTTGAAGTTACACAAAAAGTAGGATACAAGCACACACCAAAGAAACCTGAGGTAAGCATAATCTGTACAAAACCATAAAACTTTCAATTTTTGGCATTATAACAATGTTGCAACATTCTTTTAAGACTGCCTAATTTACTATAGAGCTAGTTTATAAGAGTAGCAAAAAATGTATCAATAAATTATCCTTACTTAGTTTGTACACCCTTTTTGTTAAAAACTTTTTTTTACGTTCTGTCCATTTTTAGTGCTGTATTTTTGTAAACGTACAATATTTAGTAAGAAGTTACACACAAAAAGAGAAACTAACAAAAATCTTATATCCAGTAAGTAAAGGTCTTTTCACATAAGATCTCTCAGACACCTGCTGTAATTCTTTATGCCGAAACCCAGATAATCCCCTCTCCCATGACAACTTTTTAATAATTTTAATGCCCCACCCTCCAATTTTTTTTAAAATTAAAGGCATATCCAAAGTGTCACTCTGTATTATGTTTGAAATGATGCTCTCCCCCTCACCTCCTCTCTCCTTTATCTCTCTTGTTCTTCTTCCTTTTTTCCTTTCCTCTAACTCTACACTCCAAATCCTTCCTTTCCCTCCATCATATATGGCATGGAAAAAGATAGGGAGGGGCTTAATCGCTGTGGCGACCGTACAGGATTGATGCAGGATCACTGTATATTGTCGCTGCCACTGCTGGTCTTGCCCTCAGTGCCGTTGGTCTCGGACGACAAAGCCTTATTGAGAGAGTTGAGGCTGGCGTCACAGGGCATGGCGTTTCGGCGGGGTGGCATTCGTTCATTGATGCGGTCCAGCCCTTTAGCCTCCGCAAAGCTGCTGATCTTGTGCTGAGGTGAGAAACCTTTGATTGCTGTAGCAGAAAAGAAGGAAGATGGTTCAACAAGTACACACTCCTTAGTTTATTTTGTAATTTAACTGCTTGAAGTTCACACAGTACTTGAGCAAAGTTGAACTGCAATAATATTTGAGCCAATGGCACAAAGTTTCACTCAAGCCAAGTTGCAATTTTCTAACATTTTTTTTTTTACAAAAAGTGTGATATTTTATAACTCTAATTCAACATTCAGTATACTACATTGGTCCGTGTACCTTCGGATAATTAGTTTTTTCGTTTTTGTTTAAAAAACGGAAAAACAAAGAAACCGTTAGTTTATCGCATATTCAAACCTTCTCGTGGACATACAAAATAAGTTTCAGTATGGTCCATGTACGTTTTGATAGTTTGTTTTCCGAGTTGAAATGAAATAAGCAAAAACGAGAAAACGAGCCTTTATTCGTTTTTCGTTTTTTCAAAAAAACGAAAAATATGAGATTTCGGCTTGATTTTTCGTTTTTTGGTTCACGGTTCAAAAACGGATAAATGACTTCAAAATCCGTTTTGCACATGTGGGCGGTCATGAGACACCCCTTTCACCCGATTGGTCAAGCAAATCTGAGCCTGTGACGTCATCAGTAGTTCCCCAGGTCTGTTCGACAAAATAATAGTCCTATGGCTCTGCGTATTTCGCTTCTTAAACTGTACAGGGCATGTCTAGAACGGGCTTTCTTCTGCGCAACTTAACCCGTTTCACATAAATATTTATATATCAGAAATATTAAATATTAATCTGCATGCAGCCGGTTTTATTTAATTGTGCTGTGCAGTGTTAAATGTGTGTGTGCTACGCCTGCGCTAGACAGCGGGTGAAGTTCAGTCAAGTATACGCAGCTGTCATAACTCTTCTTTTCGACAATACGCTCAGTTTTAGACAAGGAGATGTCATTGCAAATACTTTAATGCAAAACTGCTAATGGTGGTATAGGCTACCGATGAGGGTAAATCTTTTTTTTTTTTTTTACTGTAACTATAATCATAGCTGCGAGAGTGAGACAGCGAGATGATTGACAGGTCGATAGCCTATAGCGGAGGAAAAAGCGCAAGATAGCCTATTTTGTTAGTAAAAAATAAATAAATATTTGTTTACTATAAGTGAGTTTGTCTTTGAAAACAATAACAACAAAACAATCAAATAACACTGAACCACAAACTGAGCGTTCATTTTAAAGGGAAATTTCCAAATATCTTTTATTTATCTGTTATGATGCTTTTGTTTTATGTAGGCCTGTTGCGTCTTAATCGTTTTGTTAATAAATGTCTAATATAGGCTACTATGCGCCCCGGGAGTTTTTTTTATTGTAGCCTACTATTTTATTGTTGTTGTGCTTCCATTAAAATAACATTGAACCAATTCGTTATACAGCCAGCACTGGAGTTGTCTGGACCACTGGGCTCCCATTTGGGTCCCAGACTCCCAGTAGGTGATCCTGAATTAACAGATTGATTGAACGCATGTTCGCTTAAGTTGTTCAGTTTATCTCTGTCACCAAATTTAAAGAAACTGAGATTTTATTTTATTTTAAACAAATATTTATTTTCATGATATAATTAATCGGCTTATGTCCGTGACGCCACCTGTCTGAAGAGCATTTTTGAAACCCGCTTGCTTATGGCTGACTTGCCGCCACTACTGGCGGTCTTTCATGTTGAAAGTATTGTTACATGTAACTTCATATTTTTCACTGTTGCATTTAATAGTCTCTTAGTATGCAATTGAAATTGCTATAAAAATGCACTAACTGTGCCACCTTTGAGCTGCAAAAAACTGTGTGTAAATACATAAATCCCATGTCAGATACAGATTTCATCAGACAGCCTATAGGCTATCTACAGCAATTTGTGTTGATTGAATATTAAGAAAGTTATGACAAATATTTACAGGGTTTCAAAAAAACAATTCTACATTTGCTCACAACATTTTTCTTACAAAAACCAAATTTTACTGGACAATGTCTATTACAGTACAACATAAGGGTGATAACAGAGTGATATGATTTAAGAAAAGTTTATTTTCATCACACTGTAATGTGATCAAAGATTTAAATATAAACTCTGTATGCAACACAGCATAGGCTACTACTATGCGTCACCTTATTCTGCTCTAAACAATGGGCGCCGCCATGACGATGACTCCGGTTGCCTACTTCCGGTTCGTAGAGATACCTGTCAATTTTGATGGACGTGTCTCTGTACGTTGTAAATTATTGTATATTGTTTTATTGTGTATTAAGGGGAATAGGCCTTACATCAAAATTGTCTCTCTTAACTGCGTCTGCATAAGTGATTCTCAATTGTAGCGGGTAGGCTATATGCGGTGAGGTGAACCCAGGAAAAATTAGGCCCTTTTTAAAAATGTAGGCCTATAACCTAGGTCTATATTTTATATAAAAGTTTTAGGCCTATATTATATTATTATATACGTTTTTTTGTTAATATATCTTCATTAGATATAATTATACAAAATACTAGTGAAAACGCCATCTAACAGAACATAAATTATTTATTTATTTACAATATTATCTGCTTATTTTAATTAACGAAATGTCAATCTTCATCTTTATAACAGAAGATACAATAGCCTACAACAACATCTTAAACATACAGTACAATTAGCCTATCAGTATCCAAAAAATAATAAGTAAATAATGTCAACTAAATATTGATTAGAGTTCCCATAGACTTTTTCTAGTCGACGAGTAGTCATTTATTTAAGCAATAGCTAAGTTGACTAATCGCACGTTTATATTAATTAAATAGGCCTACTGGGTGCATGGAGGAATAGGCTATCCTATTCCGCGCTCAAGCACATGCATAAATCTTGCCGCAAAAGTAGGCTAATAATAAATGTTTCTGAAAAAATAAAGAGGCATTTTAATTGTTTATTAATAAACTACTGTTTTCTAAATCAGTGTCGGCTGCAAATATCCATACATCTTCGCTGTATGCGCATTTAGAGAGAAATCCACATGGGTTACAAAATCAGATGCTTTCGATTCGAATTTGTTCATTTAAAAGTGTACATTTCAAGCTTTAAATAGGTAATAATTATTATATAGGAATATTCCTGTCTGTTAGGCAGTATACACTGTTTCAGTTCATTTCTGAGACGCACTCCAGTTCACGGAGATCATGAAAGTGTGCCTGATTGTTTTATTTTACAAAAGCACAACGTTTTCTTGTTATTGAGTTTACACAAATAAAAGTAGTTGCGAATGATGTAGGCTATTATTATTTTCAGTATAACCAGAAATTATAGAGTATTTTATTTTAAGTTGTTTCCACTGTTGATAGGAAAATGCAAGTTCGCGCCGGCGACTCCGTGCCATGCAGTGCGCGCTCCACAATGCCACTCGGATATGCGTTAAAATCTTGTGTTTATTTGTAATAATCTTAGCCCTGAATTATTCTTGTCTAACCTGTATTATGACTGACATTTGCTTTTTAATTTACCCTCATCGGTAGCCTATACCACCATTAGCAGTTTTGCATTAAAGTATTTGCAATGACATCTCCTTGTCTAAAACTGAGCGTATTGTCGAAAAGAAGAGTTATGACAGCTGCGTATACTTGACTGAACTTCACCCGCTGTCTAGCGCAGGCGTAGCACACACACATTTAACACTGCACAGCACAATTAAATAAAACCGGCTGGATGCAGATTAATATTTAATATTTCTGATATATAAATATTTATGTGAAACGGGTTAAGTTGCACAGAAGAAAGCCCGTTCTAGACATGCCCTGTACAGTTTAAGAAGCGAAATACGCAGAGCCATAGGACTATTATTTTGTCGAACAGACCTGGAGAACTACTGATGACGTCACAGGCTCAGATTTGCTTGACCAATCGGGTGAAAGGGGCGTCTCATGACCGCCCACATGTGCAAAACGGATTTTGAAGTCATTTATCCGTTTTTGAACCGTGAACCAAAAAACGAAAAATCAAGCCGAAATCTCATATTTTTCGTTTTTTTTGAAAAAACGAAAAACGAATAAAGGCTCGTTTTCTCGTTTTTGCTTATTTCATTTCAACTCGGAAAACAAACTATCAAACGTACGTGTATCATTCGTTCAGTCGTTTTTTGAATTAATATTGAATATAGAAAAATGAGAAAACGGTTCCTTTTTCGTTTTTTAATTTTTTCCAAAAAACGAAAAACAAGAATTCAGCTGGATTTCTCGTTTTTCGTTCTCAGTTAGAAAAATGAATAAACAGCTTGAATATTCGATTTCTACACGTGGGCGGGAATTAAACGCCCATTTCCTCTGATTTGTCAGCCGAAGATCAAACTGTTCCGTCATCAGTTCTGCACAACAGAATAAGAGTCCTCCATTGTGCGGATTCTTAACGTATTTATTGCAACTACATTTAATCTTTTTCTCATCAAACCACCAGACTAACGAATGTCTCGACACAACCCGTACCGGGGAATAGACTAGATAGGGCTTTCTTCTGTGTGTATAAATTCAACTACGCTTTGCATCAGCTGGCTATATGGGCAGGATAAATGACGGCTGTTAGCCTCGCCCAGTAATTTAAAAAGATATAAATCAATATAATTAGTTGTAAATTAAACACTAATACAAAAAGAAAAGAATAATGCATTGACTATATAATAAGCCTATATTAACGTTAACGTATAAACTGTCATTCAGACTGACTAGCCTATCTAACAACTGGAGAAGTTTTATGATGTAGGCCTTGTGTTTTATTAAAATGTATTATAATTTATATCTCTAGGATGCGCGCTTGTGCGTGGCGCGCCGGGTCATGTTGAGAGGGAAACGCGCGCGTCACATCGTTGTAAAAAAAGCATATTCATAAATAGTGTAAAAGACCGGTAAATAAAATACAACATTAACATTATAAACACAATTAATAACATAATATGCGTATTTTAACGAGAAACTGAAACTGTACAGAGCAGACGTTGGTTTCGGGCATCTCTCATTTGTCCAGTAGCCTATCCATATTTGCAATGTAACATTTGGATGCTAATTAATAATGTAAAGAAGGCTTCGTACTTCATTCGAGTCCCAATATACACGTAAATCAGCATCTCCACAGCAAGGGAAATAAGTTTGGAATGTCAACAGACCAATTAAGCAGAATGACGTTTTATATGTTTGGTTGACTGTTTTATTTTAATAACGAACAGGCTGCGACACCCGACATCACTTGGATGTGTTGCTCAACGGGGGATTTAATAGCTACTGTCGTTTAATACTCTCATTCGAAACAGTAACATTTATATGTCTATTTGTGTACTTTCAAAATGACTACAACATATCATGCCTTTGAAATTATTATATAAGAATAATTATTATTATAAATTATTATTATATTCTTTCCGGCGCACACCAAAAATCAACCAAAATAGCCTACAGCCAATAGCCTTCTTGGCGCGCCTATATAGGCTATTTTTGAAGGTCAACATTAAGATTAATCACAGCGTGCTTCATGTTAAAAAAAAAAAACCCGTGACTTGACTTTACAATCCGGAAAATAGCCAATTATTTCACGGACCCCCTGGCACTTGAGAACTCCTGGTCTACACAGAAGAAAGCCCTATCTAGTCTATTCCCAGGTACGGGTTGTGTCGAGACATTCGTTAGTCTGGTGGTTTGATTATGAGAAAAAGATTAAATGTAGTTGCAATAAATGCGTTAAGAATCCGCACAAGGGAGGACTCTTATTCTGTTGTGCAGAACTGATGACGGAACAGTTTGATCTTCGGCTGACAAATCAGAGGAAATGGGCGTTTAATTCCCGCCCACGTGTAGAAATCGAATATTCAAGCTGTTTATTCATTTTTCTAACTGAGAACGAAAAACGAGAAATCCAGCTGAATTCTTGTTTTTCGTTTTTTGGAAAAAATTAAAAAACGAAAAAGGAACCGTTTTCAAATTTTTCTACTTTCAATATTAATTCAAAAAACGACTGAACGAATGATACACGGATTCATACTGAAACTTGTTTTGTATGTCCACGAGAAGGTTTGAATATGCGATAAACTAACGGTTTCTTCGTTTTTCCGTTTTTTAAACAAAAACGAAAAAACTAATTATCCGAAGGTACACGGACCTACATTGTACATATGAATGCTTCACAAATCATATATACACGCACAATGTCTATGTCACATACTGTGTGTAGAGAGACCAATATTGAGAAAAAGCAAAACTTCTTGCAAAGTACTTGAAGCAAGGTGTTATAATATACCAATTGTAGGATTACTGGGGCAGTGCTGGGTGGTCTCGGTTCTGGAGGGCCTTCGAATGAAGTAGCATTCTTTGCATCACTCAATAAGGCACTGAACGTTTTCAAGATATCCTGCACAAACCTGGGCATTCACTGGCTATCTAGAACAGAGCTTCCCACCACTCTCAAAAACAAAAGTTCAAGGAGGATGTATAAATGAAAAGCTAGAGGATGAAATCATTTGAATAACCAAATAAAACACTTGATAAAAGACAAAAAAAAAAAAAAAAAAAGGACACAAAATAAATAACTGACTTAGCAAATATACACTAACAAGGAACTTGGTGCTAAGCTAACGTCTTATTATGACTTTAACCCTGATTTCCTGAGTAGGGAACGAGACGCTGCATCAGAATGTTGACAACTGGTAATTTAATGCGTTTTTACTGATCGGACAGCTATCTAATTTGTTAAAACAGTTACGTTTACACTTGCCCACTTAAATGTATCTCTGCAAAACGGATACAAATCCGATCTTCAATTCCCGTGAATTTAATGGAGTTCACATCAGCGAATGCAACAGATATGAGCAGCATTTTATTTATCATCAGCTAATTTCAAGATCAAAGACCGCAATAGGAGAGAGAGCGGCATCAGACCATTTAGTCTCACTACTTTTAATGAAGATGATTGTGTTTTGAGCATCTGCGACTTACTTTGTTTTATTTGCAGCAGTTTGCGCATGGGCTTGCAGAAAAGATACACAGATTCATCTGCAGCGATGTGTGTTGCAGTAGCGCCGTAATATCTGGCTATAATATGTCATATAGCACGCTCTTACACGTTTATTTTCTAACATTGTGGGAGGAGTAAAATTTAAATATGTGGTTTCAACAACCAGATGCATTTAGACTTGCCCAGTTTCATCTGGAATGCGGCCGAGACCACCTCCTGATGTGGTTTGAGAGATCGGCAATTTACAATTGGCAAGATCAGGGCATTTACACCTGGTCTTTTCACGATCTGATAGCTATTCAATCTGAGAAAACGCATGAAGTGGACAGGTGTAAACAAGCACTATAACCTTCCTTATGACCGGTCTCTGAAGTAAATGTGAAATCACACTAATTCTATTGACTGCCGGTAGTCATATGATGTAAAATTACTTAGTGGCATGACTATAAAATGGCAACTGTATTGAACATCATCAGCTTCTGATTGGCTGATAGAAGACACTCAGGCATGCAGGAATTATGGTAACGAGACACAGCGTCTCGTTCAATACTCAGGGAACAAGAATATACTCAGGGTTATAGTCAAAACAAGAGACGTTCCCTTTTGAGAGAACGCAACACAATTGAATGTTGATGCTATGGGAACGTCAATACCCACTATGCCTTACTGAAAGGATGCCTGCTCTAAGGAAGTGACAAACTTATAGAGCAAGAACCTAAAAACCCGTAGAACTAATATTGAGGAACTAATATTGAATATTGAAGGTATTTCACATATAAGGCCATAAGCCTCAGAAATAGCCTGCACAGTGTGCTAAAGATTGCTTAGAAGCCGCAGAGCCCCTGCTGCGTGATCCACAACAAACAAACAGTTGTTCTGATTTACACCACTGGCCTGAGTGGTGGACATAAATACTAAGGGCCCAAAAAGGGCATAAAATATTCAGCCTATCCTGATCTTCAGATTGAAAAAGCGGAGGACAGAAGGCCTGAAGAACCACTGATCGTGGAACTGAGGAAGGTAACACTGGAACATAATCAGGCCTAGGATGTAGAATAGTTTAGACTCCACACTGAGCAAACTCAAAACAGGAGAAAGCAACAGACAGGGCCTGCAAATCCCCTACTCTCTTTAGCAAAGTAATGGCTAGGCGAAAACAACCATAAGAGGTTTGTTTTGAGGATTCTTCTGATCTGCGAGGCTAAACTGTGCTAAGCACACACAGCGAATCCTGAAGACAAAGAAGCTGATAAGGGTTCAATGCAGGCACCATTTGGAGTAATTCGACGAGCCATTTCACATCATATGACTACCGGCAGCCAATAGAATTAGCTTGATTTCATATGCTTCAGAAACCGGTCACGCAGAAGCGTTTCCATAGAGTCAACATTCTGATGCAGCATTGAGTTCTCTCGAAAGGGAACCACATGTTACACCTGTTGAAAACATGCAGCAAACTACAGGGAAATACAAAGATCAAATTGTTTTTTTGTGAATTGTGTAACTTTCCAGTTATTTAGCAGAGGGTCTCCTATGTACAATGAACACGATTTGTAGAGAGGTCAGACGTAGGTTATTAGCGGTAAAGAAACAAGGACATGACACAGTCACAGAGTAACCACAAATAGAAAAAAAAAATATGGATGAGAGTATCAACACAGTTGGCACCTCTTCCTCTAGGAGAAATGTTCAAGAACAACCACAGAACACTTAGGATGTAAATAGCAGTTACAAACCTGCTATTTAGCAAGCAGCTGACATTGTTCTTGCTGAGGATTTTATTCTTTTTAACTGAGGGAGACCCACAAATGTGTGAGTGTTTTGAGTCTAGAGCTAATGTTTAGCAATTTAAATGGAAAATGTGTGCAAGAACAAAGGACAACTACATCAACTCATTGTTTTACAGGGGTCCAGACAGTTTTAGGGTTATAAAAATGCAATTTTACATTAATTAGACTTGTGAATAGGCCAAAATGGTGTTTGTGCCACATTTAAGCACTCTGTGTTTGCAGAAAATATATTCTTATTGTAAATACACCAGTATTGTCAATTGGAACATATTTTGAAATATAACTATTGTGATTTCAATCTGATGCATTATGTTACCGTGATTTGACTGACCACAGCTTTTTCAACAAAACCTGTGTTTTCCAGAACGGTTTGATCCCCTTTAAAACAATCAAAGCATTTTTCTGTGAGTGTTTCGTCTTTTCTTTTCCTACTTCTGCTCAACACACTAACAGTACAGTGTAATCTGGCCAAACACCCAACACACTACACAAGCTACATTGACATGAATGAACCCTGTGGAACCCTTTATCTGTTGCACAGATGCAACAGAAAGAGGGGAAGGGGCTGTAGACCTATTTACCTTCATCTGCCTCTATAGCCTCAACAGTAGCTGAAGAGAAGAAGAAGGGGGATTGCAAAACGAGTGAGAACAGGTTACATTTGTCCAGTCAGATGAACAGCAATAGAGCCCAAATAGACACACAACATCATTATAATTACACTAGGCCCACTACAAGGCCAGGACGGAGGGAAATAATAGGGTAGAGAGAGAGAGAGAGAGTGAATGAGCAGGACAAATGATGGGTAGTTAGTTGCAGATGAGGCAATGTGACACAGAGATTTGACTCTTACTATGAGAGATGAGTTTGGGAGACATGACATTAATTGGAAATTAATGACGAAGCCAAAGTACATCAGACTTAATGGTCAGTCAAAGCAATCAAAGGGATATGAAGGAGATCAATGATTGTGTCTTCCATTGCTTTGTTTTAAAATCTGTATAATATACCAGGAGAACTACATTTAATTATTTATTGTGAATGGCAACACCAAAGCAAGGGGAAGAAGTGACCCAAAACCTGGGTTCAACGGTTTTTAACAGCCACTTGTAAGACTTTGATTTTGTGTTTTTTTTGGTAAAAACAATGGCATTCTTTGAAGTTCTGTCAGCTTACAGAACAAGAAAATCCACCATCCTTGCATTGAGTATGATTATTTTCAACTTACCTCATTCTACATTCACCTTAGCACAATCATCACAAGTAATTATATAAAACTACAAGAATATACTTTAAAAAGTTCAGAACAGCACAAATAAGTATTTGAACACCCTGCTATTTTGCAAGTTCTCCCACTTGGAAATCATGGAGGGGTCTGAAATTGTCATCGTAGGTGCATGTCCACTGTGAGAGACATAATCAAAAAAAAAATCCAGAAATCACAATATATGATTTTTTAACTATTTATTTGCATGATACAGCTGCAAATAAGTATTTGAACCCCTGTCTATCAGCTAGAATTCTGACCCTCAAAGACCTGTTAGTCTGCCTTTAAAATGTCCACCTCCACTCCATTTATTATCCTAAATTAGATGCACCTGTTTGAGGTCGTTAGCTGCATAAAGACACCTGTCCACCCCATACAATCAGTAAGAATCCAACTACTAACATGGCCAAGACCAAAGAGCTGTCCAAAGACACTAGAGACAAAATTGTACACCTCCATAAGGCTGGAAAGGGCTATGGGGAAATTGCCAAGCAGCTTGGTGAAAAAAGGTCCACTGTTGGAGCAATCATTAGAAAATGGAAGAAGCTAAACATGACTGTCAATCTCCCTCGGACTGGGGCTCCATGCAAGATCTCACCTCGTGGGGTCTCAATGATCCTAAGAAAGGTGAGAAATCAGCCCAGAACTACACGGGAGGAGCTGGTCAATGACCTGAAAAGAGCTGGGACCACCGTTTCCAAGGTTACTGTTGGTAATACACTAAGACGTCATGGTTTGAAATCATGCATGGCACGGAAGGTTCCCCTGCTTAAACCAGCACATGTCAAGGCCCGTCTTAAGTTTGCCAATGACCATTTAGATGATCTAGAGGAGTCATGGGAGAAAGTCATGTGGTCAGATGAGACCAAAATAGAACTTTTTGGTCATAATTCCACTAAACGTGTTTGGAGGAAGAAGAATGATGAGTACCATCCCAAGAACACCATCCCTACTGTGAAGCATGGGGGTGGTAGCATCATGCTTTGGGGGTGTTTTTCTGCACATGGGACAGGGCGACTGCATTGTATTAAGGAGAGGATGACCGGGACCATGTATTGCGAGATTTTGGGGAACAACCTCCTTCCCTCAGTTAGAGCATTGAAGATGGGTCGAGGCTGGGTCTTCCAACATGACAATGACCCGAAGCACACAGCCAGGATAACCAAGGAGTGGCTCTGTAAGAAGCATATCAAGGTTCTGGCGTGGCCTAGCCAGTCTCCAGACCTAAACCCAATAGAGAATCTTTGGAGGGAGCTCAAACTCCGTGTTTCTCAGCGACAGCCCCGAAACCTGACTGATCTAGAGAAGATCTGTGTGGAGGAGTGGGCCAAAATCCCTCCTGCAGTGTGTGCAAACCTGGTGAAAAACTACAGGAAACGTTTGACCTCTGTAATTGCAAACAAAGGCTACTGTACCAAATATTAACAATGATTTTCTCAGGTGTTCAAATACTTATTTGCAGCTGTATCATACAAATAAATAGTTTAAAAATCATACATTGTGATTTCTGGATTTTTTTTTTTTCCGATTATGTCTCTCACAGTGGACATGCACCTACGATGACAATTTCAGACCCCTCCATGATTTCTAAGTGGGAGAACTTGCAAAATAGCAGGGTGTTCAAATACTTATTTTCCTCACTGTACATATACACAAAACACATTAAAGCTAAACGCTAAAGACATCAGCTGTGATGGGGGCACAACATTGAAGAAAAAGCACAATGATGTCCATGTACAAGTGTGGGGCATCTGTTGTGATTCTACCAATGCTGTAGCAGAACATCGCTGACATCACTCTGTCTCTGGCATGTTCCCAGACCAGATAGCCACATGCAAACATGGCCACTCACATCAAATTTGGGTTACATGTTGTATTGTTTAAGTAAAACTAGTTTTTAAAACTAAAGCTAAACCTAATAGAAAACATAAGCAATGAAATTACTGCATAGGATCAAGTGTTTCCAAATGAAGTAATAGACAGAACATGCCAGTACGACAAGAGCAAGTTTGATTTCTGCCTTGATTTGTGAAAGACAAGACCAATTAAATTTAATTTACATCTTGTCAGTTTTGTGTATTCTGTGTAAAGGGGCATGATGTTACAGATATAAGATAAGACTTAATGAAGTATCACTAGACAATGTGCTAAAATTACACATTTATTCATGCCTCTTTATGTAATGATGACAAAACAGCATTACAATGCTTAATTGTGTTATTTTAGGTACATTCTTCCCTTTCTGATTCACTATGTCCACCATCACAACACTGTCATTTATTTAAATGATTACAAGGAGACCCCATGAAATCAAAAGCAGCTATGTGTTTTTAGTTCTTATCTGTTAGCATGTCTATATGCTATTGCACTCCAAAAAGTGGGGAAAGGTATTTAAATAAAACAAAGATTAATTTAACAATAAAAATGTTGGTCTTTCACTTTCTCTGGAAATTGGAACAAAAATATTCATAACCAATCCTGCACTCTGTACATCTAAATTTGTGTAAAATAAATAATTTTCTCTAGAGTGAGAATGTCCTCTTCCTCTAATACCACCTCCAACGACTATAGCAATATCAATAGCTGATTTCAGCAAATCATGTTTTTTTTTATTGAGAAAAAAGGGACAGGCACTTCTATTTGTACTGTCCCAAATTCCAGTTTCAACAGAAATTACAGTTCCGTTCAAAATTTTGGTGTTAAGACTGCGTTTATTTGATAAAAAAAAAAAAAAAAAAACAGTAAAAAGAGTAATATTGTAACATATCACAATTTGAGACAATTGGTCTCAATATATGAGAAATCAAATTGCATCCTTTAACTAATTTAATTTTAATATTGTGGCCTTTAAGAATCTTGTTCTTATAAAGCAATTAATAAATCTAAATGTGCTAGTTGTGCTGCTAATTTTGCAGCCAAATTCTGTGATCTTTAAGACATCTTCAATCTTTAAGATTCCTTACTGATATCTTGTCCACCAAAAGCGGTGTTAAATCTGGACATAGTGAATCTAAGGTTAAAACATGTTCCCTGAGTCATTATTCGATCTTGTACAAAAGCAATTGTGTTGATTCACTTGGGGCTCCTTTGAATAAATGGTGGCAAAGAGTGAAACTATGTTTCTTAAGAACAGATGATCTGAATTATACTTGCACAACTGATTATACCTGCAGTTTCTAGGGAGACAGGAGAATGAAGAAGAGACAATATTTGAAAAAGATTAGAGAGAGAGAGAGAGAGAGAGAGAGAGAGAGAGAGAGAGAGAGAGAGAGAGAGAGAGAGAGAGAGAGAGAGAGAGAGAGACCAAAGGAAAAGAAGCAAATAGGAAAGAATATAAGTTTCACAACACAACCACCAGGGGGTGCAGAGACTTTACATTGAATAAACCTACCAGACTGTGCATATTTGTACATTACATATTTGTTAAGCTGAAATAGAGTAGACTCGGCTGTAAATGTGAAAACACTACCTGGGGAAATTAAAAGATGTAAATCATCTCTAAATGTACTGATTGATACTGTGAAAATAACAGCCATGGAAAGAGCTCTGATTTAGAAAGAAATATTAAAGTGATTTACATATTCCTGACCACAAAACGAGTGTGTGTGCGCTTCTTACCATTCTGGAGTTTCTCTTTGCCTCCAGATAGAACACCACTGGGCAGCATGCCAGTTGGAGTGAGACCTTTCAGCGTCAGAACGCTCTCACTCTCTTCTCTGCAACAGAAACATGTTGTTATCTACAATACTAACACACAAAGATAAAAAAATAATAAAAAAGGCAAAGTAAAAAACATACACAATAACTGCCAATGACAAAATAATTTAGTTTACCCTCTATAACACACAATTAAGTACAAATGAATTATTTTGCAGATTATTTGATGATCTTTAATTTATCATATTTTATTGTTTTGGTTATAAAAAAAAAACAAAAAAAACTTACTAGATATATTTCTGATAATAAAGATGCCTTTTCACTATCTCTGACAAATGACAGAGCAGAAGTCATTAATTCCTGATGCAGAGTAGTACAGAATCTGCGTAGAGTTCCGACCAAATGCATATGCGGGAAATTCTGATGCGATTTGAACTTAGGGTGGTCTAAAGTATTAAAGCTTTTGTGGCTTGAACTTCTGCGATCACCCCAAGAAATGTGATGTATTCTTCTCAAAACTATGAGCACAAGGTGAACATTACCAATATTTTCCCACTTAAATTTTTTTTTAACACTATTTCAGTAAAAATGTTGGTTATGAATAATTATGTCCTAAATAACCATTTTATAATTACTGCGAATTATTGCACAAATTGACAGTAATTTGTTTTAAATAAGTGAATGGTAACAGCTGATTCACAACCAATTTGAAAGTTCAATGCAAGCCACTAGTGGTCGAAACAATTGTACCTGATTGTCCGAGATAGTAGGCAAGATTAATAGGAAAGGCAGATTAACTCTTCAACAATGGTAAAAGCTGTGACAGATGTTTTCTTTAGTAGATGGTTTGCAGGTCTTTGACTTCACTTACATAAGCAAGAGTTTTTTTTTTTGGTGCAGTTCCATATGAAGTTATTAGCTACTAGCAAAGTAACTACTGTATATGACCTAATGTGTTTCTATTCACGATTGACACTTGTTCTACTAGTTTTCATTTTGCATTTGTACAAAAGGCAAAATTTGGCACACCATAGCTCCATAATATAAATACAGAAATTATTTATTGCACATTTATCACCAAAAGTGATGTTTCGAACCATATGGCTCTTTGTCAGACAATGACATTATTAGGCCCTAATACACATAACATATTAGACAACATGACAACATCACCTGATAAAAATCAAATAAATTACAAACATATAATATGTATACATGCAGTACCATAATGATCTCAACAATAGCATTTAAACAAAAGGGCAAAAAACAAAGAAAGTGAAAACATCAAAATTTACTTACAAAACACAAACCTTTAAATCAATCTGGGAAGATATTTAAGATCCGAGGAATGATTTCCTGTAAGACTTGCCCTTGTGGACTTTGCTACATTGGCAAAACTAGCACACAGCTTAAAATCCATATCTCTGAACATCAAAGTGCCATCAGGCCTCATGACCCTAAGGAATCCAGTAGCAATTATTATTTTTTTTTAAGTTGAGACATTCGGATTCCACAAGTCTGTATATTGGCATAGAAGCAGTAAAATTGCCTTGAAAAGGGTGTGAAATTAACAATTTGGTTTTAAAGCATGAAACTTACTGTACACTTTGGACACAGTATAATCGAATGGTCTTAGTGAACAGTTTGATATTCGCTCTTCTCTTTAATAATTTATTATGGCTTTTTTGTGATATTCTGTTCAGGTGCAGTAAGATTTCAGTAAGTTGTTTATTGCAACTGCCATAGTAACATCCAACTCAGTCACTTGCATTTATCAATCTTTTTGCATGTTATCCATTCAGTAGTTGTTAGTTACTCTTGTCTATCCTTTTGTTAATTCCGTGTGATAAGGTAAGAGGCTCTACAAGTTAACAATATCTCACAAATCCTTCAGATTGGTAAAATGACGAACTTCCTCCAATTTATATAACTCTAATTCAGTCAACCATGATTGTTCTTTATTTTAAAAGGTGAAATTCCTTTGCTGGTGCCCCGTAAAAGAGGAAGGACACTCTCACACTCACCTTAAGTTACGTGTGACCAAAAACTCAATATTAATATTGATACTAAATATTAATATTAATATTTAAGACCATAAATCACTACAACCATATACAGAAACGCATTGCAAATAGCAAAGACCACACTGGAAATGTTTCAAGGGGACCCCAACATGTGACGAACCTGGCTGGGACATGCTTATTGTTCAATGTCTACTCGTCAGTGGTGTTGTTGATGACCCGAAAGCTGAGATTTTTTTTGAGATCCTGATTGTATGTTCGTTGTGAGTATTTGAAGAGCGTTTCGGTATTTGGTTGCATTGTGAGTATTTGCAGCACATGTATTGTCAAACTAAAGAAGATATTTTCTTAATTTGCTGGTGTTTTTTCGATTTGCATGTGTCTTCTTCAGTTGCAGCGCATTGAGCTCTCTCGGCCACCACATATGGCTCGAAACGTCACTTTTGTTGAGAACATGCAATGATTTTTTTATGTTTATTTATGGAGCTTTGGTGTGCCAACCTTTTCCCATTTTGTTACTGTTTTTTATTTTTTATTTTTGTGTGTGTGATTGAGCACCCTTAATGAGCTTTTTGCCTGCAGGATGTGTGCACTTTTGTCTAATTCCATTTTGCACATGTACACAAAGTCATCTTACCGAAGAACCGAGAAAACTCGAGCCATCTTTCCAATGGCACGGATCTTGTTTCGGATTACCTCCTTGCGTGCAGAAGCTGTGGCACCTGTGTGACACACACACACACACATATATATATAAATATATATATGTCAGTGTTACATAACAGTATACAAACAAAAACAAACATGCTTGAAGAGTCCCTTACAAACATGCTTGAAGAGACACTTCATTAAAACACAACCAGCAACTTAATCTCCAAACCTCACAATTTCAAACGTTCACAAGCCATAATTATATCCTGTCTTTAATGTCCAGAAAGACAAATGAATACATTGGGTGAACACTATAATATATAATTACCCAGACTGTTGACTGCAGGGGAAACTCAGTTGGCAGAACGTGCTGTTTCAGCACACTAAGGGGAGATCAATAGAGATCCTCACAGTGGCCTACATCTCAGGGCTGAAATGCATGCTAAGCATTCTGTTAGCCTGCTATCGATCCTTACAGTCGTGGATATGGATATGGTTAGGTTAATCAAAGTGCCATACTATACAGATGCTAAAGAGAAGAACCTTGTTGGTTTTAATTGAGAATCTACCTAGTTCGTCAAGGTAAGATTATAGACAACAGTGTGATGAGAAAATAACAATACAAGGGAGTGTCTTGCATACGAACAGGTTGCAGCACAGAGATTTTTGAGTATTTGAATGAATGTTATATTTCTTTAAGCTTTGGTGATACAGCGGCCCTAAAATGTAGTCACTGTTAAAATTATCTCACTTTTAAGTGTGGCTTCTGTGTCCAAATTAGGAGTTACATCCTTCAAAAAATGACTTTTGATTAGTGAGGTCAATTCACTTTAGATTTTTAGATAGTTTCGAAATTTTAAGCAGGGGTTACAGCCCCTGATCACATAATGATCAGAAAGACATCTTAGACTGCTTACGACAAATGTCAGCTTTATTGTGTTGAGTTAAAAAGAGTTCCACTCTTTAGAGCCCCACATTCTGTTACATACTGTTAAGCTCTGTCTAGCTTTTTTGTACATAAGAACTTATGCAAAGGACCCCTAGGAACCATGGTCGACCACGCTAGTTATCCAGGGCTTGTTTAATATTAGTTTACCAGTCATTCAAGAAACCAACTGAGTAGCTGTTTTTTTAAAGTATGTAATTTTGCACATCACTAGTTTAAATACATTTTGGGATCATTGTATTCATACAGAGGTGGAAAACATGGAAAATGGCAAAAAAAGGTAGGGAATGATGACAATGTGATGTGAATTGGTATGAGAGATATAAAAGATGAAGGCACTGTTGAGGTTCTGAGAACTGCAAAACAATTTATAAGGTTCACATTCTCTTATACTCACACCGGTGTGTTCTAATTTCAGAAAAATGTTAGTGTTCTGCCTGATTGCATACTCACCCTACTTAGTAAACGAAATTTCTGTCTTTTCAAACAGTACAGATTTCACACACAACAAGCAATGGCCTTTTAATAGTTTGAAAAACAATGTCAACTACTCATCCAGTTCATGGTGACCAGGGTGCATGAAACATAATAATTAGTACCTATGGATATTATAAGTAGGTTCATTAGGGAATTTTTGGTGTTAGCTTAATCAACCAACTAGAAAAAGGTACAAACAAGAGGCATGACACCGCATTGGATTGTGGGAGGTTGTACCTTTCTTGGGCCCATATATTAGCTGTCCTTCTCAAGATACACCCCCAGAAGAAACAGAAAAAGAACACAAGAATGATCAATGAATGGCTGAGGAATGACAGGGAGAGAAAGAGAGAGAAAAGTGGCAAAAAAGCGCATCCATCAAAGTGCTTTAAAGAATGCTTTAAAGAACTCTGAAAAAAGAGAAAGAGATTCATTAGATGAAGCAACAGAAGTAATATTTGAGAGGGAAAGAGATGAACAAAATGAGTGAGAAAAAGAAAAGACAAAAGAGAAACAAAATAAAGATTATTAAATGGATATATAAAAAAATAATAATAATAAAAAAAAAAATGTTGGAGAGAGTGATAGTGTAGCATCAGAGCATGATGAGATGTTAGTGTTTGTAAGTTTGTGCTCTACCAAAGCTTGAACTCCTTAAATATTTCTGGTCAATCGTTTATTTGTCATCTGACAGTTTATGTTTATTTGGAATGGCAATTAATTGCATTTTTTTCTTACCATGGCTGTATGGTAGAAAAAGATCAAAACAAAATTTTATATTTAATGTAATAATCCAAGTCTTTGCTCTTTGATTATTTCATTCAAAAGTCTGAGACCACACAAAAAAAAATCTGAATAATCTTTTTCATTTGTAATTAAAAAATGTAAACAAAGAAATGTTATGATAAGAAAATTAATAAGAAATATAAAAAATTCTGCACTAACATTTCTAACTTAGATGTTCTTGCTTCCACACGCTCTGCTGTCAATAAAGCAAAAATATACTCTGAAATGAATACATTTTCAAACCAAATTTTCACTTCAAACCAAAAAATTCAATTATGAATAAAGTTCAAGATATTTTGAACCCACTAAATGTGTTTATTACATAGTAAATCAACATCTGTCCTATTGAATCTTATTTTGCTTATACCTTAAAGCTACACTGTGTAGGATTTACTCCCATCTAGCGGTGAAATTGTATATGACTACCAACTGAATATTACTTTCTAGCCCCTCCCATTCCGAGGGCGTTTTAACTCCTACGGTGGCTGTATTATTTCAAATCTGTCGGCAGTCGCGAGTAATCTCCCTCTCGCATTCGTCTCGGTGCCACTGAGTGTAAAAACGCGAAAGGCGAAGCTTGAATTTCCAGGTATGTCCCTCTTTGTCTAATATATTTTTGGATGCGCAACATGGTTTCCGCCATTCGAGCGACTCGCTCGTATGTATTCTAAATGGCAGATTATACACTTACGAGAATACTTAATTAGTTGGTTTCATTCATTACACATTAATGAGAACGTATAATTTTGAAAGAACAAAGTGTTTTTTGCTAAAAATCACCTTAAAATATTACACAGTGTAGCTTTAAAGGGATGGTTCGGAGTAAAATCAACCTAGGGTCCTTTGCACCATGACCTTGAGCCAAACACCCCCCCAGAAGCCTTTTTCCCCTTGGTTGAACATTATTAAAGTTAGAGCTTATTTAGAGAAATCAGCCGGATGGCTTAGTGCAGGTGCTAAGGTCGAGGTCATGGTTCAAAGAACCCTAGGTTGATTTTACTCCGAACCATCCCTTTAAAGGTACTGTATGTTTTTGTATGCAATATGTTTGCTGAGATCTAGGAAACGTTGCGTCTTCTCATTCCGGCAACCCGAGTGTGCACTGAATCTGAGGAGGGCGCGGTAGAAACAACTCTCCAAAATTTTGAATTTGGACTTCGTATCCATTTCAACCACTAGCTGTCAATATTACATACTGCACCTTTAAAATTTGACATAAAAGCTGTTAGGAACAGAAAGGTGCATTATGGTGCATATGGTGCATTTCATACTGATGTGTATAAGTAAGTCTATTAATGTCTAACATTTTGTTGGTATGCTTTGCACAGGATTTAAACATCAGCTAGCTACTGACTGTCATTTAGCAGACACTTTTTCCTGAAAGTAAATACTTCTCTCCAACATGGAGATCATAAAAGAATCAGGTCCCTTTGAGTGGTAAGACCAGTAGCATCTAAATAACTTAAGGGCAAAAGGTTCAGTAATATTCCAGATTTATTTAGAAGGAATAGATGGAGGGCACCCCCTTGTGAACCCAACCATGCACTTTAATTTCAAACTTCTTGTAATGTTATATAGAAACAGGACAATGCATGTGCTTGCTTTGCGTATGACTGAATTTCTTACCATCTATCTCTTCATCAGTGGTCAGCTCATCATTGGAGCAGATGCTCAAGACATTTACCAGCATCTCAGTCACTACGGGAACAGGAAAAATAGAGAGTTTGTTTGCTGCACTTATTGAGGATTTTATGCCACATAAAATCTGTTGAAGGCAAATGGTTTACCTTTCTCCCCAACGAAGGGCAAAGACCAAGTGAAGACATCCATGAAGTTAGGCAGCCAGTAAGGATGAGGAGAACAGTTAAACTGTCGAATGTTCATGACATTATTCTCATATTTCAGCACAGCAGCTGTATAAGGAAGAGAGGTACAAAAAAAGAAAGAAAAGAGAAATACATAAAGAGAGAGTATCGGAAAGTGGTGTAAATGATACAGCTGGATTCTGCCAAACGCTACATCAGATCTCAACGCTGTCTCAGATGTACAACAGACTCCCTCCCTCCCTCCCTCCCTCCCTCCCTGGAACTCCATCTTCAAAACATATTTTGAGGTTGAATGATTTTTCTAGAACTACCAAAACAAAGGAATTTGAATCTCTTAAAATAATGAAAACAGTACCATCAAGCACAAGCTATTATCATCAATGCTTCAAGGTACAGCCACACTATGTTTTTTAAGGGGAAAGACTATAAAGATCTCCACATATCATTTGACAAACCAGAATATTAATTTTACTTTCAGCTCCTATTTCATGTATTTTTAATTAAAACTTCCAGGAGATGGCTAACTCCATGTGATCAATCCTGTCGATGTGGCGACCAATGTGCGCATGCACTAGATCAGTCGAAAGTTGACACCACACATTACAACTCACGGAGGGGGACTTTCCTGTCCCATCATCTTAGTGGTGTTTGACAATAGCAGGTCGTCAAACATGGAGTGGCAAGCAGGTGTCAATCATATGTCAAATACCAGACATAAAAGACCTGAAGATACAGTACGCTGAACATAAACATGCCTTAAATGTCACTCACGGTCCACGGCCCATACATCTTAGCGGGATATGTATTATCAGATAATGCAACATTGCTATTAATTACATAAAATATGATCTTTCCTCAGTCTATAATTAGGTGATGGTCCACACCATAAATGCCTCTGAAAAGCTGACCTTAAAGTCCACCCACAGAAACTGCAGAGGTTGTGCCTGACAGAGTGAGAGAAACACCTAACTTCCCTCCAAACAACACAAACTTTAAAAATGAATATGTTTCCATGGAATAAACTAGAAGGGAAGAGGAAAAGGGGAAAAGTCAAATTAAAGGATTTTATATACGTATGCAGTCCACTACCACTAGATGTCTCTCCACATTTTAAAATCACAAACCAACTTTGTTTATGCACCATTTTAATCACCACCCAGTGTTTTTTGCAATTCACTTACATTGTCCAGCAGTGATATATATATATATATATATATATATATATATATATATATATATATTAAAGGTCGACCGATATGGGTTTTTTCAGGCCGATGCCGATCTTTTGAAATCCGGGTCCGCCAATGGCCGATTAATGCTGCCGATTTATTTTGGCCGATTATGTGCTTGTTTTTAACCTCTATTTGAAAGATAAAATATAACACAAATAATTACTTAAGATAGACAAGATTTCTCAACAAAAACATTTATTGAACACTTGACCAATCTGCACTTGTTGTGACCTTGAGATATGTTTGGTAATTGTACCTGAATGAATTGAAAATTAATTTGCTACATTTCAGATTAATATATTTGTTTTCCTTAAAATTGTAATTAACAGTAACTTAAACACTTTGCAGTTTGAATGATGTCTTGTATAAACAAAATGACGGAGTATGTTTTTATGTTTCCACTGTTCGATCGCATCCGCGCCTCTCTCTCTCACACACACACACACACACACACACACACACATATATAAGTAAACACTTTGCGACTTTAAACACACGCGACTTTTCGATCGCGCCCGCGCCCCTCTCTCCCTCTCCCGAGTCTCCCTCTCCCACACACACACACCATATTCCAGCATTGCAATCTTTACATTGCAGCCTGCTTCAGAGCCATAGACAGTATAAGAAGAGGACAGAGCCATCTCATTGGAACGCAATTGAGACAAGTGAAGCCCATTTTTAGCGATTTTTTAGCACTTCCGTTCCTGACGCGCAGACTCAAACCGACTCAAACCAAGCTTGATGACGTGAGCAACCTGTCTGACAGATGTAAATATTCTAGTAGCTGTGCGTGCAAACTGCCAACGTTAATCTTGCAGAGACGGCGAGCTTGAGCAAAGAGTTCTTTGGCGTGAGTGAGCAGGATTCTGTATTCTGATTAATTATTTTGTATAGTATTTATTTTAAAATGTTATTCCCTTGACGTCCCCCCGATTGCCTGCGAGCTTCTCCTCCTGTCTGTACGGTAATCTCTCTACTGTGCGACAGAGAGTCGAGTGGTTATGACGCAATCGTTAGCCTGTTTTTACAAAAACTGTTTCTACGGGGCCATAATGTAAAATGGAAGGTAATGGAGCCCTTTATACATTGTCGTGTTCCTTTAGAAATAAATAATGGACAAATGGAGTCTTTAAACGCCTCAGATGTAAAGTTATTCGCTGTCAAAGTGACGCCAAAATGAATGGGAGTCAATGGAAATGCTAACGCAAGTGAAGTTCTGCTACAAGATGGCGGCACAAGGCCGGCGTTTTAAACTTCCGGTCGATATATTACCCTCCTGTTCAGAGCTAAGGCGGGACTACAGATTAGGTGTCCCCAAAGAACACTCTATCTAACAGTAGTTCCGCATTACATGAATTAATTTGCACGCGAGTTTTATTTATTTTTATACCATGTATTCTCCGTGTAAATTTATACACCGAACTGTGACGCCCGTATATGGAGCTTATAATATGACAAAATGATTTGAATTTGAATTGTGTAAATTAGAATTATTTGCAAGTGTAATCTAACAAAATTTAATTGTAGGTGGTAGTTTAAATAGTTCTGAATTAGATTTTTTTAAACGAATATTGAACATTTGAAATTTAACAAATTGAAATGTTTTTATGGCTGAATTTTATAGACATGTATTTTCAAACAGCTAGATTTTTTGTTCTGAATTCTTATACTGCAAATATTCAGTTTAAAAAAATACAGATTCAAGTTTTCAAGATGAAGAAATTCGGAACTTCAAATTCAGTTTTCTAAAATTCAATCTCAAAAATTCAAATTCAAAAATTCAGATCTTACAGAAAGTAGGTCACAGGTCATCCACAGGGAAGAGTAAAGGATCTCAGATAAGTCGAACAGAGCATTTTGGCTGCACTGCAGTAGTTTTCTGCCGCAAACGCGGTGGTGGTTCAAGAGAATCCGTGTATCTTTCGTTCAGTCGTTTTTTTATTTAATATTAAGAGTAGAAAAATGAGAAAACAGCTTGAGTATTAGATTTCTTCTAATATTCTAGTAATAATAGTCCGCTGCAGCAGTTGCACGGAGCTTACAAAACGCGTGTATTGCAACTATAGGCTACATTTAATTTTCTCATCAAACAACTAGACTAACGAATGGCTCGGTACAACAGAAGAGCCTAGAAAGGGCTTTTTCTCTGTGTAGACCAGCAGTTGGTCTGAATTTGCTATAACCTATAGCCTATTTTCCGGACTGTATAGGCTAAGTCACGTTTTATCATGAAACACGCTGTGATTCATTTATTCCAAAGTGACTCAGGCATATATATGATATAATGCATTTAACGTTAAATAATCGAAATGTTGACTTTCAAAAGTAGGCGCGCCAAGAAGGCTGTTCTCTGTATTTTGGTTCATTTTTGGTGTGTGCCAGAAAGATCTAAAGAGACCGAGACGCGCTTAAGCAGCGCATCATGTTGTTTTATTTATTTTTCAATGGCATGATATTTTGTAGTCATTTTGAATGTACACAAATAAAAATATACATTTTACTGTTTCGAATGATGTCATATTATCTGTATGACTATAAATAACAGAGTATTAAGTTATTTCCCAGCAGTGGAACAAATCCAAGTGATGGCGCTCGCGCATCCCGCTCTCACACAACATAGTATCAGTTCTGGCGTTGCTTCATATCGCAGACTGCTCATTATCAAAATGAAACACAGTCAACCAAACATATAAAAAGTTATTCTGCCTAATTTAATTGGTCTGTTGTACAATATAAAGGGCAAGCTGTGCCGCACACAGTCCTACTTGTTATTCCAAACATTTCCCTTGCTGTGAAGACGCTGATTTAGCCTATAGGCCTACGTGTATTTTGGCCTTTTAATTTGTATTATAATATAATATATTAAAATACATAATCTTCTGAGTTTTATGATGTAAGCCTTGTGTGTTTTATTAAAATGTATTTACATCTCAAAAGGATGCGCTTTGTGCATTCTCTGACATTATATTTATTTATTTAATTAATATTGAGTATCAATTGATGTTAAACAAAACTGTGTGTTATTTTCTCTGGCAACTGAACTTCCAAAATAAATAATAATAAAAAAATAAATAAAAAAAACTTCCAAAGCATAGCCATTGTGCGTTCTCTCCGCGCTCCGCAGCTTTTCCACACAGATTTTGAGAATTGGCCAGCTAAAAATATGCCAAAGAAGTAGACTAATGGCTAGTGTCCGGGAGATGCGAGGTACGTTCATATTTATAAATAAACATAACTGATTTTGTCTACACCTAAATACATTTCCTAATAATAACAGTGATTAAGCCCAAATGTGGGTGGGGGTAATGAACACAATATGTTTGTTTGTTTTTTTGCCCAAATGGTCATTTTGTAATAATACAGCAAAATTTTTTAACTGACCATTTTTGCCAGAAAATAAGTCGCATGCACCTGAGTGCAAGTCACACCGGATCATGTTGAGAAACGCGCGCGCGCGTCAAATCTTCATAAAGAAACCCCATTTATTAGCCTATTCAGCAATAGTGTAAAAGACCTGTAAATAAAATACAACATTTACATGATATTCAGCAATTATTATGTAGGCTATTACTATTAACATGTAGGCTATGTGTTGCCTATTTTACTCTCCCTTACTTACTGTATGACAAATCCTTAAATGAATGCAGAAAACAACAAGAATGAAAAATAAGTATGTATAATAAAATAACATAGCCTATAGGCTACATAACCTATAATAATAGCCTATATTGTGCCCTTTATTACAAACAACATTTAGCCTATTTTAAACGCCAAGCCTAAACAAATTTATTTAAATCGAAACGGTCGCGCATCTCTCATTCAGTCAAAAGTTTTCATATTTGCAATGTAACATGTGGATGCTAACTATTAATATAAAGAAGGCGTCATACTTCAGTTCGAGTCCCAAAATACACGTATAGGCTAAATCAGCGTCTTCACAGCAAGGGAAATGTTTGGAATAACAAGTAGGACTGTGTGCGGCACAGCTTGCCCTTTATATTGTAGGCTACAACAGACCAATTAAATTAGGCAGAATGACTTTTTATATGTTTGGTTGACTGTGTTTTATTTTGATAATGAACAGTCTGCGATATGAAGCAAAGCCAGAACTGATACTATGTTGTGTGAGAGCGCGATGCGCGAGCGCCATCACTTGGATTTGTTCCACTGCTGGGAAATAACTTAATACTCTGTTATTTATAGTCATACAAATAATATGACATCATTCGAAACAGTAAAATGTATATTTTTATTTGTGTACATTCAAAATGACTACAAAATATCATGCCATTGAAAAATAAATAAAACAACATGATGTGCTGCTTTAGCGCGTCTCGGTCTCTTTAGATCTTTCTGGCGCACACCAAAAATGAACCAAAATACAGAACAGCCTTCTTGGCGAGCCTACTTTTGAAAGTCAACATTTCGATTATTTAACGTTAAATGCATTATATCATATATATGCCTGAGTCACTTTGGAATAAATGAATCACAGCGTGTTTCATGATAAAACGTGACTTAGCCTATACAGTCCGGAAAATAGGCTATAGGTTATAGCAAATTCAGACCAACTGCTGGTCTACACAGAGAAAAAGCCCTAGGCTCTTCTGTTGTACCGAGCCATTCGTTAGTCTAGTTCTTTGATGAGAAAATTAAATGTAGCCTATAGTTGCAATACACGCGTTTTGTAAGCTCCGTGCAACTGCTGCAGCGGACTATTATTACTAGAATATTAGAAGAAATCTAATACTCAAGCTGTTTTCTCATTTTTCTACTCTTAATATTAAATAAAAAAACGACTGAACGAAAGACACACGGATTCTCTTGAACCACCACCGCGTTTGCGGCAGAAAACTACTGCAGTGCAGCCAAAATGCTCTGTTCGACTTATCTGAGATCCTTTACTCTTCCCTGTGGATGACCTGAGACCTACTTTCTGTCAGATCTGAATTTTTGAATTAGAATTTTTGAGATTGAATTTTAGAAAACTGAATTTGAAGTTCCGAATTTCTTCATCTTGAAAACTTGAATCTGTATTTTTTTAAACTGAATATTTGCAGTATAAGAATTCAGAACAAAAAAACTAGCTGTTTGAAAATACAAGTCTATAAAATTCAGCCATAAAAACATTTCAATTTGTTAAATTTCAAATGTTCAATATTTGTTTAAAAAAATCAAATTCAGAACTATTTAAACTACCACCTAAAATTCTATTTTGTTAGATTACACTTGCAAATAATTCAAATTTACTCAATTTAAATTCAAATCATTTTGTCATATTATAAGCTCCATATACCCGTACCGTTTCGGTTCAATAAGAATACATTCCGTTCCACCCCTAGTCTACAGTGAAATACAGTCACACATTACACTGTTTGGCCAGCATTTTAACCGTGTTTAATCCAGCTACTAGCTAACAGTAAGCTAAAGTTAACTGCTGACTAGCGTCACGTTTCTAACATCCGTTTTCAGAGCATCCAAGAGAAGCACAGGCGTAACAGTAGCACCGAAATGAAGCACAGAAATCCGCATTGATATTCGATCCGGTAAATAATGGTCGTTAAGGCACCAGTGCCGTATTAGCACC
The DNA here is from genome assembly GCA_021554675.1 of Leuciscus idus. NCBI lineage: Eukaryota > Metazoa > Chordata > Actinopteri > Cypriniformes > Leuciscidae > Leuciscus > Leuciscus idus. The sequence continues at coordinate 46,810,391 of CM038622.1, read as the reverse complement.
ATAGACAGTATAAGAAGTGGACAGAGCCATCTCATTGGAACTCAATTGAGACAAGTGAAGCCCATTTTCAGTGATTTCTTAGGACTTCCGTTCCTGACGCGCAGACTCAAACAGAGCTTGACGACGTAGATGTGACGTGAGCAACCCGTCTGTCTTCTAGTGGCTGTGGCATGAGAAATCTGAATCATTCCCTTCCGAATCTTGCAGAGACGGAGAGCGTGAGTAGGAGCTGTCCATGAGCTAGGAGCAGGAGAAACTTTTGCTAGGTATTCTGATTAATTATTTTGTAATTTTGCCTCTACGTCCCCCTGATTGCCCGCGAGCTTCTCCTCCCGTCCATACGGTAATCTCTCTACTGTGCGACAGAGAGTCGCGTCGTTATGACGCAATCGTTAGCCTACTTTTACAAAAACTGCTTCTACGGGGCCATAACGTAAGCTACAAGGTAATGGAGCATTTTATACATTGTCGTGTTTCTTTAGAAATAAATAATGGACAAATGGAGTCTTCAAACGCCTCAGATGTAAAGTTATTCGCTGTCAAAGTGACGCCAAAATGAATGGGAGTCAATGGGATGCTAACAGCAGGTGAAGTTCTGCTACAAGATGGTGGCACGCGGCCGGCTTCAACTTCCGGTCGACTTCCTTCCCGCTTGATTAGCACCGGGTCTGTCTGTAGCTACCCAACCCTAGCGACGACGCTAGCAAAGCAAAGCCAGTCCTTCACTAACCTATGGTCACTTTTTTATTACTTATTTCTCTGCATTGAGTGACAACCCTCTCAAATATAAGACACACAAAACAGAACAAATAAAAGTATCAGATTCTCTGTCTGTAATTGCAAAATTCTTGCTTACTTATTGTGACATGATAGCAACCCTTTTGCTGTGCTAATGCAACCTCAACTACGCTATCAATATCCAAAGCAGCCGAACGTCATGTCGCCTATTCATATTTTTTCTCGAAGTTGGCAGTAACATATCAAAAGGTTTTAATTAAATAAAGGAGTTTTCTCCAAGGAACTTAGCTCCTTCCTTAGGCACTGGATGAGGTCTGCTCACTCTGCTGGAGAATGACTCTAGGCAGCGACGCGTGCGTCGAACACGTGTTCCACAACAACAACAACAACAACACTAGGCTGCCCACAGATGTGCCCACCTAATAATCGGCTTGATATACTGGATATTGGCCGATGGCGATTATGTTAAAAAATGCAAAAAATCGGCCGATTAATCGTCCGACTGATTAATCGTCCGACTGATTAATCGGTCGACCCCTAATATATATATATGTCTGTTTGTCTGTTTAGCAACTCGGTTAATAAAACTACATGTAGAAAGACTATTTTAAAAAAAGTTTTTCAGATTAAGAATAGCATGTAATACCACTATCACAATTGAATGTGATGTCATGTTTTAAATATACACTTACTGAAAGATGTCCATGGTTGATGAAATTTACAGACTGAAATCTAGAGATGTCATAAAGAGACGGCCGGCCATAGGCTATATTTTATTTCATGATGAAATTTTAAGGAAAATGAAGAATAAATTTAGGCTCCACTTTAAATTTCTTACATATAAGATCAACATGACTTTAAATGATCAGTTAGATTACTGCATAGCTTCATAAAAAACAGGGCTGCTGAAATCTGTTCCTATAGGGGAAATCACTGGTGTGAGGAACTCCCACTTCAGAGCAACAATCAGAATGAGGACGAGAGTTCTCCTCTCTTTCATCTGGCATCTTCATTTTATCCTTACCTTCATTCCTGCATATCAGTAACAACCGACCCTGCTGTGCCAAAACCTTCCAGGCCCACACAAACTTTACCAGTGATCCATGACCTGCTACGTTGTCATGGTAACATGACCTATGCATTGATAAATGCTTTAAGCAATAGTAATGAAATCAAAATCATGAAATACAGAACCATGACATTCGGATCATGTTCCCCTACAGCTTTCTTCAATATCCTACATCTGGCAATTTCAACAATAATGATCAAAGGAAGGAATCTGCTAAATTTCTTATATGGATTTGTCAGGACTGTGCCATTAACAGATGAAGGAACCCTCTGCATTGTAATCAATACTCAGAATAAGCTCAGCGGGCCAGCAGAGACAGTGTCCATCACCCTGCTGCTTTCTACTATATTCTCCATTATGAGACCCAAACAACGGTTACGTGTTGACAGAGCTGAATGTCATTTGTCATTTGTTCTTGCTGCAGAAATGTTTTGTGCCGTGTCAGGGGTTGCTTGATTGACTCTATTTGCACAGTCAAAACTGTGGTGCTCATGGTCAGCAGATGATGGACAGCTGGTGCTCAATCTGGCAACCCTTTGGACTGATGGATATCCCGGGCTTTCCCCCACGGGGCTCGAGTTACAGCGCCAGTCGATTGGCCATCAATATCCTCACACGCTCGTGTCCAGACTTCATTTGGTGTATAAAAAGGTTCAATCTTCACCCCTCCTCCACACTCATCTACTTAATTCAGGCTTGAAGGAATAATTAAGTTTTGCTGGTCCAACTTAGCCTTGAAATCCAGACCTAAATCTGAAAGATTAATGGTCTGGCATTAACTAATGAAAATCGGCCAGCTCGAGGGGCGGCACCAAGCATGCATTTGAAAATCTCACTGCACGCAACTGGATAACACTACGACCAATCACAACAAGCCCCATACGCTTACTGTAGCTACCAGCGGAGCTAACTGGTAGATTAGACTCTTGCCGTATCCGGTCGGCAAAACAGCAAAAACGCCCTTCTTGCAAAGGAACGATTCGAGCGCCGTCTTCTGTTCCTCTTTTAGATAAAAAGCCAAGTCTAACTCGTTCATTGTAGCGGCCAAAGCCGTTTCAAACAACTGGTGTTCATCCATAGCTATCCTGCAATGTTTACTAATGACTTCGACGTCACAGCGCTGTCGTCATCAGTTTAGCTCGCACCTGGCCCGCCTATCTCAGATAACCCGATGTGATTGGTGCAGCTCGGATACAAGGGCATATTTAATGAAATTTCCATGGTAGGTCCAACTGGCCTTCAGAGAGGAAAATTGAGGGAATAGCAGACCAAAAACGTAGCAAAAACACTGAAATGCACATATCTTTGCTTATAATCCATCTATAAAAATGAAGAATGGTTGAACGAATTGGGGTTTTCAACCCATGATACATGATGTATCTAAAAAATAAATAAGGATGGATAAATAAAATGTATATACCGTAAAAAAAAAAAAAAAAGCTGTTATTTTGCGGTTTCCACAAAAATAATAAGCAGCAAAGGTTTCAACATTGATAATAATAATACATGTTATTTGAGCACCAAATCAACATATCAGAATGATTTCTACTCGTGTGACACTGAAGACAGGAGTAATTGTTGTGTAAACTTACCCTTATATACTGTAGGTTTGATGAGATGTGTTAAAAGGGCTGTCAATGTTAACGCGTTAAAGCATGCAATTAATTCAAAACAATTGAATGCAAATAAATTACTGAAGCACGTGAAATTGCATCATTAACATAATTTATGGCACACAGTTAAATTATCTTAGAAGTCAGGAGTTTATCGCAGCATCAACAATGCACCTGTTACCCTGGCGGAAATTTCTATTCTGACCCTTTAACCCAATTTCACTTCTCTGTTTCGACCAGATCATTTTAAGCAGCTAAACTCCAGGGAAGTTCTCAGTTCTATGATCCAGTACAATCCAAAACAATCTGTCCAAAACAGCACTAATGTAAAGAAAACTAGGCAGAGAGAATAGAGAACAGAGAATAGAGAATCACTTTGCAATTTGCTTCCAGGGGATCATAGATCCTCTTCTTAAAGGTGCTCTAAGCGATGCCGGGAGTCGTAACTTCTTGTTGACATTTGAATTGTTGTCAAACAAAACGGAGGCTAGCTAGACCCTCCCTCCTCCTCATCCCGTCTCCTCCCTCCTCCCCTCCCTTCCGGCATAAAGGAAAGTCAAAATAATCACTACAAAGTTAAGTTTTACTGATACTTCATGTAATGTTCATTCCTTTTACAATGATGACACATTGTTGTAATGAACAGCTAGCTTGTGCTAGTCATTTATTTTTTATTCCTCCTAAAACATCCTGTCACCGTGATCACATAAAAGTCCCAGTTCCTCTCTTTAAGTACATAGTAAGTTATCCTCCAGCACCACCTTGTGTCTACATGGATATATTACGTTACTGAATATCATTACATCCCCTCTCCTTTGAGTTAACACAGTAATCAACATTTTCTGAGAAATAATAAAGATGACATCAATAACACAACTTGGTTTTCTATCAAACATATGAATACGTTTGCATTAGTGTCAATAACAACATGAACAATAACAACATGAACATTCTATTTAAGTATTTACTCTTTTAAAGATTCAGTCTCTCAGGTTTTTTTACTACATCTCCTCAACACAGATGAGTTTGGTACGTTTGTCTCTGAATGATGACGTGTGTCATTTGAGTCTTCTGGTGGTAAGTGTGAAGACTCCGGTGTATCATTTGAGTCTGCTGGTGGTAAGTGTGAAGACTCAAGTGTGTCATTTGTGTGCTCCTGGAATACCTCTTGTGTTTTGAGCAGGGAACGGCGATTCCTCCTGAGTAACTGTCCTTCCTCAGTCCTGATAGTGTAAGACCGTGGTCCTACTTCCTGGAGAACAGTGGCTTTCTTGTTCCAAGCATTTTGATCCTCAATCCTGACAACATCATCTTTTGATAGTGGCTTGAGACTTTTGGTTGACTTTTCATAATATGATTTTTGTTTCTACTTTAACAGCTGGAATCTTTGTCTCAGTTGTCTGTTCTGTTTTTCCTTTACCCAGCAGGGTAGTGTGGTGCGTAACTTACGACCCATTAACAGTTCAGCAGGCGATGAACCACAGTCCAGGGGCGATGCTCGATAGCTCAACAGAGCAAGATATGGATCAGACTTGCTATCTGTAGCTTTCTTCAGCAGTTGCTTTAGAATGTGGACACCTTTCTCAGCCTTGCCATTGGACTGAGCATACAAGGGACTTGATGTGACATGTTGAAAGTCATAGTGCCCCGCAAACTGTTGCCATTCCTTGCAGTTAAAGAATGGCCCATTGTCACTGACGACAATCCTTGGAATTCCATGTCTGGCGAATATGGATTTGACATGTATTATGACACTGCTTGCTGTGATGCTGGTGAGAAGTGCCATCTCAGGAAAATTGGAATAGTAGTCAATCACAATTAAATAGTCTTTACCATTCAAATGAAAGAGATCCATACCAACCTTTTGCCATGGTGCTGTTGGTAGATCAGCCACCTTCATAGGCTCTTTTGCTTGTTTATTGTGGTGTTTCTGGCAGGTCTCACATTTGCTTATCATCTTCTCAATGTCCTGATTGATGTCAGGCCAATACACAGTGTCTCTTGCCCTCCTTTTGCATTTTTCAATTCCCAAGTGTCCCTCATGAATCCTTGTAAGCATTTCCTGACGTAGAGTTTGCGGAATCACTATTCTGTGCAGTAGTCCATTTGCAACACTCAACTCTTACTTGATGTGGTAATATTTTGCACAGGAACCTTTTGGCCAATCAGTATGAATGTTCTGTACAACAGTTTGTAACTCTGTGTCTTTTGCTGTTTGCTCTGCTATTTGTCTTGATTTTGTGTCTGAAACAGGCAGAGAAGCAGTGATCATACTCACATGAGCCTCAACGTCGTCTCCAGTAGAGCTCACACGACTCACTGTGGGTGCTCGGGATAGTGTATCTGCTAGCACTATGTGTTTGCCTTGTGTGTAGATTAAATCAAAGTCACATCTTTGTAGCTTCATCTTGAGACGCTGAATCCTTGGAGACATCTCATTTAAGTTTTTCTTTATGATAGCAACCAGTGGTCGATGGTTTGTCTCTACTGTAAAAGTGGGGAGGCCGTAGATGTACCCATGAAACTTTTCCAGTCCAACCACCAAGCCTAGACATTCTTTTTCAATCTGGGCGTACCGACACTCAGACTTAGTCATAGACCTGGAGGCATAAGCAACAGGCTTCCAATCCTCTCCCTCTGCTTGCAGTAAGACTGCACCAAGGCCATCTTTCGATGCATCTGTGGACACCTTGATTCTCCTGGTAGGGTCAAAGAAAGTGAGTACAGGTGTAGTAGTCAGCATTGTTTTGAGTTTTACCCACTCTTGTTCATGCTTTGCTGTCCATGCAAACTCATTTTCCTTATGTAGGAGGTCTCGCAGGCAGGCAGTCTTGGCTGACAAGTTAGGAATGAATTTTCCAATGAAGTTGATCATTCCCATGACCCGTAGTACTCCTTTCTTATCTGTGGGCCGGGGCATCTCCAGTATGGCTTTTATTTTGTTTTCATCTGGCTCTATTCCTTGAGTAGACAGCTTATCTCCTAGGAATGTTATTTCCTGGACGCCAAACTGACACTTGGCTTTGTTGAGTTTCAGTCCATTCTTCTGGACACTCTGCAGCAATTTGGTCAGTCTCTCATTGTGTTCCTGCAAAGTAGAGCCCCAGCAGATTATGTCATCCACGTAGACCCGGACTCCTTCTAGACCTTCTATTATGTGTTCCATTGCTCTGTGAAAGATTTCAGATCCCGATATGATACCAAAGGGCATCCTGAGGAAACAGTATCGGCCAAATGGTGTGTTGAAGGTACAGTATTTTGTGCTCTCTTCTTCTAACTTGAGCTGCCAAAAACCTTGAGACGCATCCAGCTTTGTGAAGTATTTAGCACCTGACATTTCACTGGTGATTTCCTCTCGCTTGGGGATTTGGTAGTGTTCACGCTTTATATTTTCATTCAAATCCTTTGGATCCATACATACTCATAGTTCATTGTTCTTCTTCTTAACACACACCATTGAGTTGACCCAATCTGTAGGCTTTTCAACCTTTCTGATAACTCCAAGCGTGGTCATCCTTTCCAGCTCTCTTTTTAGACGATCACGCAGGGGTGCAGGAACTCTCCGTGGAGCATGTACCACAGGCTGAGCATCATCCTTAAGCTGGATCTTGTATGTAAACGGCAAGACACCAAATCCTTTGAAGATGTCTGGGAAGCTTTGTACAATCAAGTCTACTGAATCGTGTGGTGTGTTCTTAGCTGCACTGTCACAGTTGATGCGGTAGACTCTTTTAACCAATCCCAAATCCTCACAAGCTCTGTCACCTAACAGTGAATCATGTCCTTCAGCAACAACAGAAAACAGTATATGGTGCACTTTGCTCCTTGATGTTACTTTTAGTCTGCACACACCAAAACAGTCTATTTCCTGTCCATTGTAGTCCTTCAATGGTATTGTCTTTTTCTGCATTATGGGTTTTTCTTTCATGGCTTTAATGTCACTTATTCTTATCAAATTTGCTTTTGCCCCAGTGTCAAGTTTCAATGTAACTAATGCTCCATTTATCTGCAGCGGCACAATCCATTTATCCTCTTTTACTGAATTCACCTCATAGGCTGCATTTACACTGCAGGTCTTGATGCCCAATTCCGATTTGCTGACTATATCCGATTTTTTTGACGACCCGCTTACATCATCTTTTAAAAGTGACCCGTATCCGATATTTGCATTTACACTATACACGGAAAATGAAGTAAAACAGCTCTATATGCAATGGATGCAGAAGCAGACAAAATTATTATAGTGATGCGCGGATCACGGTTATATCCGCGGGGGCTCTGCGGATAATCCGCGGATCGGGCGGGTCAAGTAGGCTAATAAAAATAACATTCTGATTAATTTCGGGTGGGTCGTGGGTGGATAGATAAATCATTATTAACGAAAATATTAACTACATTCTCTAAAATATGAGCATGTTCCATTCCAGTTTAAGTTTCAAGGGAGTAAAGCCTGTTTATGCCATTAAGAAAATGTAATTCTGTCAAATAAATTTTGTTTTAAAGAAATGTTCATTTAAAAGCAGCGCTCATTCATCATTGTAGCCTATGATGCGCGCATCAACCGTCGCCTCGAGTCCGCTGTTGAAGGTGATGATCATCCATTTATCCTCACGCGTACGTAAGTATACGTATGTAACAACACATACGAATAATAACTTTGACCATCGGGTGCGGATACTTAAATCAGAGAAAATTATTGGTGCGGGTGAGTGGCAGGTGGATGATTTGTTTTTGGCTGCAGATTCGGGTGACGTTGGAGCTCATCCGCGCATCTCTAATTATGCAGTGTTTTGCTTTCCGCACTATTTTCAAAGGTCAGAAAAAACATTGCTCTCGTAAGGTGTAGAAAAAATTACTCCACTGTGTTGAGCCTTCGACCTACATCGCGCCTATAATAAGTCATGTGATCTCTTTTTTTTTTTTTTAGCTTTATTAAATTCTTACAAAATACAAACAGCAAATTTAAGAACAAAATACAGATATAACATATAGCGAGAACAAAGCAAAACAGAAAAAAAAAAAAACAAAAAAAAAAAACACGAGAGTATTTCATGTAAACAGTTTTAGGGATTTACAGATGTCAATAGTCCTTAGAGTCTTTGTGTTTTTTGACAAAGAGATAGTCATCATATATTGCTCAAGTTCTTTCTTCAGTAGAAAGAGCTCAGGCTTTCTATTGGTGAATTTGCTCTTGTGTATATGAAATTTTGCTAAAAATAAAAACAGATTTATAAAATAAAAGGCATTAAGTCATGTGATCTCAGTTGGTGGTGTCCACCTGAGTGTCACTTTTTTAATGACGTACGACTCGCATTTACTGGGGAATATCCGATTTGTCTGCTTACATGGCACACGCAAATGCACGTATCCGATTCATATCCGATTTATTACCACATATGAATGAGGCCTGAATCCGATCTGAGAAAATCAGAATCCATGCGTTTTTTTCCTGCTTACACGTTCACCGGTCATATCCGATCTGTGCCACATGAGAGGAAAAAAATCGGAATTGGGTCACTTGAACCATGCAGTGTAAATGGGGCCATAGTCAGCATTGCTCATTACTGTGGGCTTCACATTTTCTGTGGCTTTCTCTGATGTATAGTCACATGACACCATTCCTACAAAGAATGTCTAATCTAAAGCAGTGTCCTCAACAACATGCACAGATTGTCCTTTACATGATTTTCCTTTTGAAAAACACTGCTTGGCAAAGTGATTCTTACCATTACATTTTGTGCACATTTTACCAAACGCTGGACATTGCCTCGGTTGATGCTGGTAACCACACCGTTTGCAACTGAATGTCCCGTCCTGAGACTTCTTTGCATTCTTGAACTGCACATTTTTCTTCCCCTTGAAGGATACAGCACCAATTTCTGCACTGTCACCAATTACAGTTGCACCATTATTTATGTCACTGAAGGTCTTAGCATGCTTTTGAGCCAATTCATTGGCATGGCAACTTTTTACAGCATCCTCCAGTTTCAGTTCAGTTTCTCTCAAAAGACGTTCTCTGACCTTTTTGTCATATATTCCAAAGACAATCTGATCACGTATCATAGACGATTTCAAATCTGAAAAATGACATGTCTGTGCCTTCAATTTCAGATCTGTGAGAAAGCTATCAAATGTCTCATGTTGCTGCTGTGTACGTGAACGAAACACATACCTCTCATAAGTTTCGTTTTTCTTCGGAGTACAATGAGCATCAAATTTCTTTATCACTTCCTCCAGTTTCTTGTCATCGTCAGGTTGATCAAACACGAACGTATTGAACATTTAAATCGCATTTGGACCTGCTATGGTTAGCAGTAATGCTATCTTCCGTTCGTCTGGTTTATTCTCCAACCCGATCGCCGAGATGTACAGCTCAAATTGCTGTTTAAAAGTCCGCCAATTGCAGTCAACATTACCCGTGAGCTTTAAACCCTCCGGTGGCCTCAGCGACTCCATGTTGCGTTTCACAATTGTCCTCAGCGTAACTTCAATAACCACTTCTGACACCATGTAATGTTCATTCCTTTTTCAATGATGACACATTGTTGTAATGAACAGCTAGCTTGTGCTAGTCATTTATTTTTTATTCCTCCTAAAACATCCTGTCACCGTGATCACATAAAAGTCCCAGTTCCTCTCTTTAAGTACACAGTAAGTTATCCTCCAGCACCACCTTGTGTCTACATGGATATATTACATGTTACTGAATATCATTACACTTCATTCAATTTGTAATGTCACCAAGTTAGATACATGCTTTTATATATTGCAGAACAGAATGCAGAAAAAGAGAAACATTATCTTAAAATCGTTTCGCCACCTGAGGTTATAACTATAGCTCCCATACAAGGACGCAATAATAGCAAGATAACGTTAGCTTCGCGTTTCCCAGTGAGCATAAACAACGGCGGCGTCGTAAACAAATTTAGTCAAAGTTGTCAATAGCCTAAATTAACATTCAAATTCATAACAAACAGTGGATGAAAACATCATTCACACAAATTGTCACCCTACTGTGAATTTACAATAGAGATTGATCGCTAGCTGCTAGAAACATATGTTGTGTATTCACCGTTCTAGCTAATTACATCCTTGTGTTGGTTTGGCGAACATGAACGTCTGTTTAGAAAGAAAAATGGATTTACCTGTTCTGCAAAAACAGAGCAACTGAATGTCGGATTGGAAGCCGAGTTCTCGCCACCTTTCGAAGGTTTTTCCAATGTAAATTCGGTACTTCGCGCGTTTCTTATCCTTGTCCCTCTTCTTTGCAATTTGTTAATCGGAACGTCGTCTCTTTGGTCGTGTGTCGGCCATAATTCAAACTTCCCTCTTCATGCTTCTCTCTCGTCTCTCCTCCACACCCCCTTCATGTGTACGCGCACTAACCCCCCAAACCCCACCCTCAAATTCTTCTTGTCGGTTATTGGCTGGAGAACTGTTTGTTGTGTTTCGTGGTGCGGGTGAGCCCAGTTTGTTTTTGTTGCCGTTTGTGGAGCCTGTGGTGTCTAGAGAGACCGTGTTTTTTTACAGTGTGTTCAGGGGACAGGCAGCTAGCGGATAGTGAGGAGATGTTTGCTGTATGTGACAAAAAATGTTTTGGCCTAAAAAACGCGTGGCATCGCTTAGAGCACCTTTAATATCATTAATTCATCTTTGTCATTAGGATACGAACCAAAAACATTTAAGCTGGCTATGATTAAACCGCTTGTTAAAAAAAACACAACTTGATCCTACAGAATTAGTCAATTACAGGTCGATCTCGAATCTACCTTTTCTGTCAAAGATACTAGAAAAGGCAGTATCTTCACAACTATGTTCCTTTTTAGAAAGAAATGAAATCTGCGAGGATTTTCAATCAGGATTTAGACCGTACCATAGGACTGAGACAGCTCTCATTAGAGTCACAAATTATTTGCTCTTATCATCCGATCGTGGTTGTATCTCTCTATTAGTGTTACTCGATCTTAGTGCTGCATTTGACAACATTCTTTTAAATAGACTCGAAAATTATGTTGGCATTAGTGGAATTGCATTAGCATGGTTTAAATCATACTTATCTGTCCGTTATCAGTTTGTAGCAGTAAATGAAGAGACGTCTTATTGATCACAAGTTCAGTATGGTGTACCACAAGGCTCAGTACTAGAATCGTTGCTTTTCAATCTGTACATGCTACCCTTGGGAGACATCATTAGAAAGCATGGCATTAGTTTTCACTGTTATGCTGATGATACTCAGCTCTATATTTCTTCACGTCCTGACAAAACTTACCAATTCACAAAATTAATGGAATGCATAGCTGATATAAAAAATTGGATGACTAGTAATATCCTACTACTTTATATCTTAAAAAATGCAGAGATTCTAATTATTGGACAAAAAACTTCCTCACGTAATAACCTATAATACTGTCTAACACTTGATGGCTGCTCTGTCAAGTCTTCGTTGTCGGTTAGGAACCTGGGTGTGCTCTTTGATACCAATCTTTCATTTAAAAGTCACGTGTCTAGCATCTGTAAAACCGCATTCTTTCATCTTAAAAATATATAAAAATTACCTCATATGTTCTCAATGAAAAATGCAGAACAATTAGTCCATGCATTCATGACATCAAGGCTAGATTATTGTAATGCTATTATGGGTGGTTGCACTGCACTATTAATAAACAAACTACAGCTGGTCCAAAACGCAGCAGCTCGAGTTCTTACCAGAACCAGGAAGTATGACCATATTAGCCCGGTTCTGTCAACACTGCATTGGCTCCCTATTAACATTGTATACATTTTAAAATATTGCTGTTTGCTTACAAAGCACTAAATGGTTTAGCTCCCCAGTACTTGAGTGAGCTCTTAACACATTATAGTCCTTCACGTCTATTGCGATCTCAAAATTCTGGCCAGTTGATAATACCTAGAATATCAAAATCGACTGCTGGCGGTAGATCCTTTTCCTATTTAGCACCAAAACTTTGGAACAATCTTCCTAACATTGTCCAAGAAGCAGACACACTCTGTCAGTTCAAATCTAGACTAAAAACACATCTCTTTGACCTAGCATACACATAACACATTATAGACTACTATAATTCAATATTAGGCTGCATAGTTTAGGTCAGCCGGAACCGGGAACACTCCCCATAAATCCTGATGTACTTGTTACATCATAAGAAGGATGGTGAGGAGTCCGCCGGATCCAGATCCGATGAAGGACCTGCACCTGGACACGATGACAACGCAGTCCTGAAGTGTCAACCAGTCCCTCCCTGTTTACTGAAGTCAGCTGGATCTCGGCCGTATCCAGATCAGATGGTGGACCTTCACCTGGACCCATCCATGACACATCCCTGAAGTGCCAGCCTCATCAGCCCTATGAGGTCGATCATCCTCATCAGCCCAGATTGGTCGATCATCGACATGACCAATCTGACTTCTGACCTGTAATGCTGCCTGGATCATAATCATACACTGTTCGCTTGTTGGCCAGAGGAGAACTGGCCCCCGACTGAGCCTGGGTTCTCCCAAGGTTTTTTTCTCCATTCTGTCACCTGATGGAGTTTTGGTTCCTTGCCACTGTTGCCTTGGCTTTTTGGCTTGCTTAGTTGGGGACATTTAATATTCAACAAAATTATTGATCTGGCTTACTTAGGTTGGACGATGACACAATTTTCTTCTAGAAACAAACTTTGTTGTATTATTTTCATGTTATCACTGTGAAGCTGCTTTGATACAATCTGTATTGTAAAAAGCGTTATGTAAATAAAGGTGACTTGACTTGACTTGACAATTTCAGTGAATTATTCATTCCAGTGTGTTTCATTTCAGTCATATTCTGTGATTGTTTCACAGTAAGCGTACTATTAATCATGATAAAAAAAAATTATATTGACAGCCCTAGTTAAAAGTAATATTTAAGTGTTTATTTATGTGTGTACATTTTGATTTTAGACTGTATAAGGGGCAGAAGCACTGATAACTCTATATTTTTTTTTGAAGTTTCTTTCCTTAATGTTTATTTTTTGGTTGGGTTGCAACTGCAACACATTTTGTGAGTTCCTGTCTTGAAAATAACCCCCTAAAATGTTGTTTTGCAACACTTTGCTGCCTGTGTCCTTTTCCATACTGGCCACAACCATCACACTGACTAACTTGGGTCTGTCCATCTTGTAGCTTAGCAGAGACACTGCATGCCACATCTGGACATCTGACCTGCTGTCTACTCACACACGCACCATTCAGAGAAATGTGTGCATAATACCTTTGTTATTGTAGACATCTAAGTAGTTGGGAGCTGAGAAGATAGTGATGAGAGAGGGGAAGCCCGTAGTTTGACTCTTTCTGTACATGCGATAACTGTGGGCAAAAAAAAGAAAACATCATCATCACCATCACAATCACTTTCCTCACAATAAACATCAAGACAATGATTACATTTCTTCATTAGGTCCACACACCTAAGGTGTAAGGGCATCAGAGACCGTAAATTGTGTAGACCCCCAAACTTGGCAGGACGGTCCCAAGTATGCACCACTACTCAGGCACATAGACACACACCTGTCTGACACTTGGTGGTGCTATAACATGGTGATTTGCATTTTGGGTCATAACTTTGAACCATAAGGGCTAGACAAAAATAGTTTTTTCTTACCTTACCAGTTTGGCAATGGTAAGCTTCTAAAAATTATTTATAATTTTTTGATGATTTTGCAGGAAATGTCACTTTAAGGTCATCTGTCTTTGAGTGGTTACGTCAAGTCCGTAAACAGAAAGAAGACTACTATATGGCGTGCTGAGGATACAGTTGCTTGAAAAAAGATGGTACCTCTAGGTCAGGGGTGAGCAACGTTGGTCCTGGAGAGCCACTGTCCTGCAGAGTTTAGATCCAACCCTGAAAAAAAAAAAAACTCACCTGATTGTAGCCTTAGTGATCCTGAATACATTGATTAGCTGGTTCAGGTGTGTTTGATTAGGGTTGGAACTAAACTCTGCAGGACAGTGGCTCTCCAGGACTAACGTTCCCCACCCCTGCTCTAGGTGGTTTCATACGGATTACATAATTAGAGAATATTTGTTTTTGTTTTAAGTTGGTTCATTTAAAAGTATACATACATATTTATTATGTCTTTGAGGCACGTATACACTGGGTTTCAGTTCATTTTTATCAGACACTCCAGAAAGAAGTTCACAGACACCGAGACGGCAGAGAGCGCACTTTTTATTTTATTTTACAAAAGCACAACATTTTGTTATTGTGAGTGTGCACAAATAAAAGTACAGTTTTGAATGATGTCTTACTCTTAACTGAATGACCAAAAATGACGTTTTTTACAAAAAAAAACTAAGGAAAATATAATATTTTGAATATGAAATATGAAAATAATATTTTGTGCAAATATGGTTCAATCTATCTCCCTAAATTTTTAGGAAAATATTTTCATGAACATCCACCTAGTTGGATGTTAGCCCAAGAAGAACTTTTAAAGAAAACTAAACCACAAGTCCAGTGTATCAAATCCTAGAGTGTACAAATGAGCAGCTTTAAGAACCCCTTAGTCTAAGAGTTTATTCACTGTTTCCTCCACAGCCTGGTCAACAGGAATACGACCAAATGGGTTTTCTGATTTTATCTGGACTGAGAATCCACCATTCACAAGGTATTCTTCTGCGCCCGGATGATCCCTGTGGAGTAATTGTATTTGTGCATAAAATACTGGCAAATATCTGCCATATTTTAAGTGGTCATAGGCCACACCCATGGAATCATTCTCCTTATTGATGCCAAATGAAGATGCCAGTCCTCTTCTCTTGAGGCTCTGAGTGTTGGCAGTAAAATTTATACCATGTCAATGTACGACATCCAGAATTTGGAGAGATTACCATTTGTGTGCCGCTGTATGTCCATGTACTTGAATTCATCAAACAGCAGGATCAATGATGGCTTTGGACAACCATCTCAAATGTGACTGGTGAAATGTCATCAGTGAGGTCTTTCAGTAACTTGAGTGCCTCTTGCATTCTGGCCTTGTTTCAGCATTCTTGATAATCTACTTCTTCATAGACCATGGTAGGAGCTGAGCCTATAAAAAAACAGTCTTCATGTATTTTACTACACTTCAGCTTTTGATTCTTATTAAGAGGGGGTACATTTTTAGGATTCTTTACCTAACCTAAGTCTCTGAAATCCTGACACCTTGCACTTCTGGAGACTCCAGGTAGGTTGGAGTTCTGGAAAATGGTGGCACTGGAGACTAAAGGGTTCCTTGATGGTTTCACACTTAATTCTTCACCTTAATTCTTAATTCTTTTGCAGTTAAAATGTGTCTTTTCTTCTCCACCTGTTTTTGTCTGACCCTGCTGACCCAATGAACATTTCACTGTCCAATCGTCATGCCTTAACTGCAATCTCTAGTATTGCATTAGTATTGCATTCTTCTCATGGGGATCTAATAATTTTTTACTTTTAAGTCTGAGTTAAATCTTTTTTTGGCTTATTTTATCTGTAAAAGAAAACGTGCCTAATAATTATGCACACCTGAATATAAGGCATTTTTCATTTCCAGCCTTCATGAACAATTATATATCACTTATAAATGATTAAATACCAAATGAATAGTTGTTATTACGATTAATGTGGTTTGGAATTGGTAAAATGTGCCTGAAAAAAAAAAATATATGATCAGAAAATCAACGTGCCTAATAATTCTGCACGCACTGTATATATATATACAGTGAATACAGTGTATATATATATAGAAATTTTTAGATTTCTAAAAATTCTCCTTTTTTTTAAAACAACATAGAACCCAAATGCAAAAAAAGAGAAAAATCCAACCTTTCATTTAAGTACATTACTTTGGTGGTAAAAAAAAAATAAATCACACATTTAGAAAAAAAAAAAAAAAATACCCACACTTATCTAGGAACTTTTAATTAGTAATTCATGACTTCCTGTTTCCCTGGGGTATAAATATGACGTGACACAGAGGCCTAATTCTCTTACCCATTTGTCAACATGGCAAAGACAAGAGAACACACCATTCAAGTAAGGCAGATGTGTGTCGACCTTCATAAGTCAGGCAATGGCTACAAGAAAATAGCCACTCGCCTTAAAGGGATACTCCACCGATTTTTCATATTAAACTATGTTATTCCCTTAACTAAGATGAGTTGATGCATACCTCTCTCGTCTCAGTGCGTGCACTAAATCGCTCTGTCTTGCGGCGAAACTTTGTTAGCACTTAGCTTAGCCCAGTTCATTCAATATGGGCCAAGCAGAGAAGCTACCAAACACCTCCACGTTTTCCCTATTTAAATACAGTTACTCGCGTAGTGTAACTCGACCTAGGACGGTGACACAAAACAAAACGTTGCGCTTTTCTAAGCGTGTAAAATGGATAACTATATTGTATGGCGGAATACCATAGCAAGTGCTTGTAAGCACTTCGACTTGGCACAGTAATATCGTCACTAGAGGGAGCGGGGGCCGGTGAGAGGATTTTTCACGTGTGAAGATATTACTGCGCCAAGTCGAAGTGCTTACAAGCACTTGCTATGGTATTCCGCCATACAATATAGTTATCCATTTTACACGCTTAGAAAAGTGCAACGTTTTGTTTTGTGTCACCGTCCTAGGTCGAGTTACACTACGCGAGTAACTGTATTTAAATAGGGAAAACGTGGAGGTGTTTGGTAGCTTCTCTGCTTGGCCCATATTGAATGAACTGGGCTAAGCTAAGTGCTAACAAAGTTTCGCCGCAAGACAGAGCGATTTAGTGCACGCACTGAGACGAGAGAGGTATGCATCAACTCATCTTAGTTAAGGGAATAACATAGTTTAATATGAAAAATCGGTGGAGTATCCCTTTAACTTGCCCGTATCTACAGTCAGAGGAATCATTAAGAAGTTTAAAACAACTGGAACAGTGACAAACAAGGCTGGAAGAGGTCCCAAGTTTATCTTGCCACAACGCACAGTGAGGAGGATGGTAAGAGAAGTAAAAAAAAGTCCTAAGCTCACTGTCACAGAATTGCATCAAAGAGTGGCATCTTGGGGTCACAAAGTCTCCAAAACAACCATCAGACGCTCTCTACATGCCAACAAGCTGTTTGGGAGGCATGCAAGGAAAAAGCCTTTTCTCACTAACACTCACAAACGTAAACGTCTGGAGTTTGCTAAGCGGCACTGGGACTTCAACTGGGATCGTGTGCTTTGGTCAGATGAGACTAAGATTGAGTTTTTTTGGCAACAAACACTCTAAGTGGGTCTGGCGTAAAACAAAAGATGAGTATGCGAAAAGCACCTCATGCCCACCGTGAAGTATGGTGGAGGATCTGTGATGCTGTGGGCCTGTTTCTCTTCCAAAGGCCCTGGGAACCTTGTTAGGGTGCATGGCATTATGAACGCTTTGAACTACCAGGACATTTTAAATAAAAACCTGATGGCCTCTGCCAGAAAGCTGAAGATGGGTCGTCATTGGGTCTTTCAGCAGGATAACGATCCAAAACATGTGGCAAAATCTACACAAAAATGGTTCAGCAGTCACAAACTCAAGGTCCTCCCATGGCCATCTCAGTCCCCAGACCTCAACCCAATCGAAAACCTGTGGGGCGAGCTAAAGAGGAGAGTGCATAAGAGAGGACACAGGACACTGGATGATCTAGAAAGATTGTGCAAAGAAGAATGGTCAAAGATCCCTCTCTCTGTGTTCTCCAATCTTGTGAAATGTTATAGGAGGAGATTAAGTGCTGTCTTGTTGGCAAAAGGGGGTTGTACAAAGTATTAACATCAGGGGTGCCAATAATTGTGGGACACATGACTTCAATTATTTTTTTTTTTTCTAAATGTGTGTTTTTTTTTTTTTTTACCACCAAAGTAATGTACTTAAATAAAAGGTTGGATTTTTCTCTTTTTTTGCATTTGGGTTCTATGTTGTTTAAAAAAAAAGGAGAATTTTTAGAAGTCCTCGACCACATCTTAAACAGGGGTGCCAATAATTGTGGAGGGCACTGTATATATACAGTATATATATATAAACAGAAAACTTACATATCAGTCTCTTCCTGTCAGAGTGTCTGTTTGTTTTAGCCAGAAAAGGCTGTGAAGTGGGCCTAACTTCTGGCTATCATGAGACTATAATCACCCAGCAATAAGCATTTTCTCCATCAAATATGTACAGTCAAAATTTAGATTTTTCTTCATTTGTCTGCATTGCTTTGATGTCTCTTTTTATTCGTATAAGCTGTAGTGTCAGTTTGCTTGTAGCATAATAATTATGAATTATCTGTGCAGGATTGCTAAAACGACTTCCGTTCCATGAGCACTGAGTCTGGATCTCTGATCTCAGTCCTTCTGCTTCCACTGTACTGTTAAAGCAAGAGATCTTGGGCCAGAGCTGCACTAGATGGACTCTCCCTGCAATTAGTGCATTGTAAGTAGGGTGACCACCATCAAACAAACCAAATGTGGGACGATTATAAGTTTGTGTGGGACAATGTGGGACATGTTACCAACACTAAAACATATCCTGAAACTGTTGTATAATGTTATATAAGTGTTTTTATCTAACTTAATAAAAACATTTGTATTCTGCCTTTCAGCTGATAAAAGTTATTTGTTCTTTAGTCCCTTCCAGGAAACACAATTACATCACAATGTAACATAACATGTCTTTATTTTACATGCAATTTAAATTCAACATCACTGAGCCCAAAGGCAGCAGGCATCATGCAGATAACTATTTTTTAAACAGTTCTGACCAAGTCCAACTAAAATCCAACAAAATAAACAATGAACAAATAAAATATATTTATTTATATCTAACATATATCTAACATGAAATTAGATCATTGACAGTCTTATATATTAAGAATATATGAAACTAAATTTTTTAGAAAGGATGTGAATTAAAACAACCACAGCAGGCAACAAGTTGATAAATTCTGTTAAATAAAATTTTTAATTGACCGAATTATGCATTTGTTTTCTGACAGGGAACACATGGAACGAATCACCGGTCCACATTTTTATTGACAGCCGTCACAACCTACTAGTGACCATGTTTACTCCTTTCTTTTCAACCATTGGATAGGATTTAAAAAACGGCTGTTGTATTTGTACTTCTGACGAAGCGCTGTTAAAGCAGGGCTCAGTAGTTTCGGGATTTCTTCGCTGTATTCTCGCTTTTTGCTTGCAGGTTTCTCTCTAGAGCTCCCCCCACAGCTTCGGAATAGATATTTGACAACACTGTTGTAAAAACTCGTTGGCGATTCTCAGACACCAGAGGCTAGTAGATCAACGACATCAAAGCAGATGGGACATTCTTTAAAACGTCTTCTTCATTCGGGTTCGAACAGCGTGAGGGAGCGCAATAATGACAGCATTTTAGCAGATTTCTTTTGGCCGTAAAGCAATTGTTTACATCGCGAGACCTGATATCACGCGATACTTCCTAACGCGGCGGCCGGCGACCCGCCGGCTCAAAGTTGCAAGTGCGGATTTTCCGCTCACGGGCACCAGGGGGGTGCGAAACGACCACCATTCAACCCGAAATAAGTAATATAACCATTCCAATGACCCCGAAGCTGTTCAGTTAAGGTAAAACAAAGTTACTTAGAGCACCTTTAAGTAGGTGAAAAAATACGCCGGAAAAAGAATAAATAAAATGCTTTCTTAAAAAGGCAAAAGAACGCATACACGTTTTCTTAAAATGATAATTAAAAACCAATAGACTGATGAAAATGCGGGACATTTTCTCAATATGCGACGTGCGGGACAAGGGGTGAAAATGCTGTGCGGAACAACGCAAAGCGGGACGGGTGGTAACCCTAAAGTAGCTCTGAATCTAGTGTCTACTAATCAGCATGTAACTTCTATTGATGTTGATCTAATTTTCACCACCCTGCTGCTATAATCAGGGACCAAGAGACTGGCAGAGTACAGTCTAGTCAAACAACGACTCCACCATAATCAATGAACATGCGGAAAGCTCTAACACTGTGACTCAACAATATTGGACAGCAAGACCAAGGTCTATTCTCAGCTTGAAAAAAACTAGGGTGGTCCCATAATACTGTGCTTTAAGGTCTATTCATAAGATTTCCATCAGGTAAAAACACAAACATGCTTTGTGGGCAATATGCATCAATCTCGGCTTGAATGCTGTGTTGTGTTGTGAGAATCACAACACCAATAAGTTCATCTTCCTTTTATAGTCAATATGTTCATTCAATTATCACAGCAGAGCATAAACTCATTCAGGGGACCATAATTAACCACATCTTATAAAATAACATTTCAAAATGCACTGTTTGCATCTCTCCAGTCTCTCAAACCTAACAAGATGCTACTAAAAACAACCTATGCTTTTGCTTTTAAGATATATGCTTTTGTGCCAGACTTACCCAGCATCCTGTGCTTCATGGGCTCGGATGATAGATAATAAGTTGTTGTGTTGTAGAAAGTCACACACAGCAGGATAACTACAAGAATGAGGAAAGAGAAAAATGAGTTGTAAAATACAGCATAAAGACAAATGGACTTGGCTTCTAGTTTTAGTTCTGGGGTGCAATTTCATTTAATAACGTTCAAGATACAAGAACACCGTCATCATACTACTGTCGCAGTAAGGACATTTAAAAGATGGCCAAAGTACTGTATGTGTGTAAAGGATGTAAAAAAATGCTGTAAAACCCTTGCTATAATTTACCTCCTCCCTCAATGGGCAACAACACTGTTAATCCGTGTATCATTCGTTCAGTCGTTTTTTGAATTAATATTGAATATAGAAAAATTTGAAAACGGTTCCTTTTTCGTTTTTTCATTTTTTACAAAAAAACGAAAAACAAGAATTCAGCTGGATTTCTCGTTTTTCGTTCTCAGTTAGAAAAATGAATAAACAGCTTGAATATTCGATTTTTACACATGGGCAGGAATTAAACGCCCCTTTCCTCTGATTTGTCAGCCGAAGATCAAACTGGTCCGTCATCAGTTCTGCACAGCAGAATAAGAGTCCTCCGTTGTGCGGATTCTTAACCTATAGCCTATCTAACAACTGGAGAAGTTTTATGATGTAGGCCTTGTGTTTTATTAAAATGTATTATAATTTATATCTCTAGGATGCGCGCTTGTGCGTGGCGCGCCGGGTCATGTTGAGAGGGAAACGCGCGTGTCACATCGTTGTAAAAAAAAAGCATATTCATAAATAGTGTAAAAGACCAGTAAATAAAATACAACATTAACATTATAAACACTATTAATAACATAATATGCGTATTTTAACGAGAAACTGAAACTGTACAGAGCAGACGTTGGTTTCGGGCATCTCTCATTCGTCCAGTAGCCTATCCATATTTGCAATGTAACATTTGGATGCTAATTAATAATGTAAAGAAGGCTTCGTACTTCATTCGAGTCCCAATATAGGCCTACACGTAAATCAGCATCTCCACAGCAAGGGAAATTAGTTTGGAATGTCAACAGACCAATTAAGCAGAATAACGTTTTATATGTTTGGTTGACTGTGTTTTATTTTAATAACGAACAGGCTGCGACACCCGACATCACTTGGATGTGTTGCTCAACAGGGGATTTAATAGCTACTGTCGTTTAATACTCTCATTCGAAACAGTAACATGTATATGTCTATTTGTGTACTTTCAAAATGACTACAACATATCATGCCTTTGAAATTATTATATAAGAATAATAATTATTATAAATGATTATTATATTCTTTCTGGCGCACACCAAAAATCAACCAAAATAGCCTACAGCCAATAGCCTGGCGCGCCTATATATTTTTGAAGGTCAACATTAAGATTAATCACAGCGTGTTTCATGTTAAAAAAAAAAACAAAAAAAACCTGTGACTTGACTTTACGATCCGGAAAATAGCTAATTATTTCACAGGCCCCCTGGCACTTGAGAACTCCTGGTCTACACAGAAGAAAGCCCCATCTAGTCTATTACCCGGTACGGGTTGTGTCGAGACATTCGCTAGTCTGGTGGTTTGATGAGAAAAAGATTAAATGTAGTTGCAATAAATGCGTTAAGAATCCGCACAACGGAGGACTCTTATTCTGCTGTGCAGAACTGATGACGGAACAGTTTGATCTTCGGCTGACAAATCAGAGGAAATGGGTGTTTAATTCCCGCCCACGTGTAGAAATCAAATATTCAAGCTGTTTATTCATTTTTCTAACTGAGAACGAAAAACGAAAAATCCAGCTGAATTCTTGTTTTTCGTTTTTTGGAAAAAATGAAAAAACGAAAAAGTAACCGTTTTAAAAATTTTCTACTTTCAATATTAATTCAAAAAACGACTGAACGAATGATACTGTTGAATTCCTTTTATTTAAAAGTATGTTTATGAATACTGATCATTTAAAGTCCCCCTGTATTCAATAATTTTATCCCCTAAAACTCATCTTTGATCACCAAAATGACATATTTAAAAAAAAAATTCCCTGTGAAAAAAATGTCTTCATGCCTTAAAATAGCTTGAATGTAACTACACCCTTGCTTCATTTAGTACACAGATCCATGAATATGCAAATTAGCCCTGCCTCCACTCAATCCCATGAGCTCGGACTAGCTGATCCACTCAGTCAACTTTACTTTAGTAAATGCTACACAATGCCAAGTGGAAACTATGGGTTAATTCAGCCATATATGTTTGAACCAGAAACTGATTCAGAAGAAGTGGAAGAGTTATTTATACAGGGTCGTCTGCAAGTCAAAATATCAGAATGGTAATGCATTTTATGTACCGCTCTCTATAATGTCACATTTTTGCTTGACTACATTATCAAACAGCTAATAATGTTACACAAGCCATGTTCCCGTTCGCCATCTCAGTCTGCCTTCTAAAAATGATAAATGCCATCTTAGAATGTGAGTGGAGAAAGGCATATAGTAGTTCATAACATTGTATTATGCATAATATACATAATTCCCCACGCTTTATTGCTAAATGTACATGATTTTTCATATCAACAGAAAAATACCAGGATAACCTGGCTTCACTTGAGACTCCCCTGCTTTGCACCCTAGGTTAGCATGATATGCCTTGTCAAGAACAAGGGCGGGTTCAAACCATGTTTTTGAGTCTTTGGTTCACTGCAGTATTAAGGAGAAAATACTCAGCAATGGAGTTGACATGGATTTACACATGGTTTGTCTTAAAGCATTTTAAAACCACCACACATACATATAAACAACATTAAAAACTTGATTTTCACCACAGGGAGCCTTTGTGAGTGATCTGAAATAAACATTTTGTCATATGATCACTCTTGCATCTCATCTGGACAAATTATTGTATGCTCACGTGACATTGCCGTACTGCACTGTCACAAAAACGTTGAATATGGTTTTAAGCTATGCCGTTTAAAAACAGGTGATTTTAAACCACTAAAGCACAATAAGCAGCAAAAGAGAACTCATTTCAGTATGTGCATGCTCTGTCTGACAGATGGTTTAAGAGCGCACACACCTGAAACGTGCAGACATAAAAAAGCTGCTCATAAAGCTTGTATTGAATTTAGTTCTTTTTGGTGCCTTATTGGGCTTGAACGGTCAAATACCCTTATGTGTCAAAAGCCCATCTTTGTGAGTATCCTAGTAAACACAGTCGTTTATGACTTAAGTGAACGTAAACAGTTGAGAAAGAAAATGAATGTGTATCAGTATATTAGATCAGTGTATTCATTGTTAGTGACAGCACTAACTTCCTGCTAAAGTTTGCCATTAATGTTAATCAAACAACAAAATCTCTCACTGCTCATGACTGAATCACTTTGGTAACTTAAGCACAAGATTGGTAACTTTGGTACATTTACTTTACACAGTGAATACTATGGAGTGTTTTTTGTACATGTGATTACTTTATACTTTGTATGTAGTATTTCTTATTTCCAGTTGTTTGAAGTAGGTCTATTTCATTCGTGTCTTTGTTCTATTTTATTTTATTTTTTTTGTCCTTTTGCTTGTAATTAGTTTCTTTGTTCTTATTTTATAACTGACTGTTCACTTGTCTTCAATAAGTCTTTTTTTAAAACTTATGTTA
Source organism: Leuciscus idus (assembly GCA_021554675.1). Lineage (NCBI taxonomy): Eukaryota > Metazoa > Chordata > Actinopteri > Cypriniformes > Leuciscidae > Leuciscus > Leuciscus idus. Next base: position 46,785,912 of record CM038622.1, on the reverse strand, counting down.
GTTAGGCTAGTATTAGTTTTTTTGTGATATTCATATTTAAAGCAAAACTAACTAGAGGGAGATTGGGGATGGAGCATCAGTAACAGAAGTAAACCTTAGAAGTAGCTTAAAGGTATAGCGGAGGATTTTCTTTTTCCGGGTGGATCATCAAGACTATTGGTCCTCCTAAGTGTCAATCATTCTGGTGATATGTTTACGTAAGGCCGTCGTACGTGCTCGTGCACACGATTCACACGATGGCGTGCGCTCAAAACACAGGTTGGGCTTCCCACTGATGCCTCAGTCGCGAAGTTTCTACTCGACAGGTAAAGTTTGGCATGCTATTTGGAGAAATCCATTTAAAATCACTGCTAGTAAAAGTTAATGTAAGCTATGATTAGCTCGTGCATGCTCTCTCGTGCACACGTTTAATAGGCGTTCCCTCTCGGGAGCAGGTAGAGTGTTGCGCATGTGCATTTTTTCAAAAAGTGGAGAGGGCGGTTCTTTTTTAAAATTCAGGAAAATCCTCCGCTATACCTTTAATCAGTAACTTAACTTTAAATAATCACTTGGACATGTACTACACAAACATAGATTATGTGAGTTGATGTCAAATACAAAAAAGAATAATCATTTTGAATAAAGTGAACAATTTAAAGTGACAAAAACATTAGATTGTTTTACTTTCAGGACTTTAAATTTAGCACAAAAACAATACATTTTTCTGTGTTTGTGTGCTGTATTGCTATGTTTCCATCCACCTATTTTTATGTGAATTTTGGAATATCACAAAAAAAACAAAAAAACAACAACACAGGATAGAAACAGCTAGATGCGTTTTAATTAAAATCATTTGCCCACAAAACATATGTGCTCAAATAAGACGTATAATGTTTGTTTTTTTCCGGATTACAAAACATGCTCATAAACTATGATGAAAACACATTTAGCACATAAATCCAACAAAAAAACTTTGCATGTATTTGCCTCAACAGGGGATGTTCTTGGATAACTGGACTCACTGTACTTGGTTGCTTGTAACATTTTTTATTAACTGTTACAACTATCCCCACCCCAAGCAGCCATAACTTAGCTAACTGTTTTAACATGTGGATTTGATGTTGGCAAGAATTTAAAGCATCAAATTAAACTAGAGAAACGGCCACTTCTGGTTTTGCAAGTCAAATAATTGTATCTAAAATACAATGATTGCTAGGCAAAAATTTATCTTGATTTTCTTTTTTTACTTTCTTTCCTGAAAATAATTTTTTTGGTCATAAAATCTACAATGTTCCTCACAGTCACAAGTCACTTATCCTGTAAGTTCAAAAAGGTGATGGTGAATGCATGCTACTCTTGGTTACACTTTATTTTAAGGTGACATAGTTACATTGTGGGCAGCACTGTGGCTCAGTGGTTAGTGTTGCAAGAAGGTCCCCAGTTTGAGCCCCGGCTGAGCCAGAAGTCCTTTCTGTGTGGAGTTTGCATGTTCTCCCCGTGTCAGCGTGGGTTTCCTCCGGGTACTCCAGACACATGCAGGTGAATTGGACAGTCAAAATTGCCTGTGTGTGATTCTGTGTGTGAGAGCCCTGTGATGGACTGGCCATCTGTCCAGGGTACTTTCCCCTGCCTCTGCCTAAGAAACTGGGATAGACTTCAGCCCTATGACTAGAAAGGTTTTATAAGGAATAGAGAGAGTTATATTGTACTTACTCAAGTACTGAGTAATATTAATGAACTACATGTACTTACTATAGAGTTGCGTTTAGGGTTAGTTACTTGTAATTATGCACCATTTACTGTTTTTACTATAGTAAGTACATGTAGTAACGTGTAACTACGTCACCTTAAAATAAAGTGGGTTACACTTTATTTTAAGGTGTCCTTGTTATAGTTTAATCATACATTTAAGTACTGAGTAATATTAATGAACTACATGTACTTACTATAGGGTTAGGAAAATGGGTTGGTTTAGGGTTAGTTGCATGTAATTATGCATAATTTATAGTTATTACTTCAGTAACTATATGTAACATCTGTAACAAAGACACTGTAAAATAAAGTGTTACCATAAAGTGTAAGCCAGCTCTTTTCTGACTTGTCAAACTAACAGTAGCTATGTTTCCATCAACTTGTCAATCGAATTATCTGAAGTTCGGTAAAAAAAATCATGCGAATAAAGCTCGTGAAAGTGTGTTTCCATCAAACGGCTTTAAAGCGAATAAAAACCTGTGCGTAATGACGTCACATGCTGTCTTGCGATCAAATTGGTATATCGAATTGATTTGAGACATTTTAAGGTGTTTCCATTCATTTTCGCACTGAATCGCACAACATTCAAGCAAACATTTGCGAAAAAAGTTTTGATAGACAAAATGGATCGCGCAATCTACCAACAAATGTTCAATATTGTAATAGTGCAGAGTCCTGCACGGGTCCATTTTTGGAGACCCGTGCCCGCGATAAATCGCACACAAGCTAAAATCATTCCATTTAAAGTGCTTTATTTTTTATCTCGCACCTCTCTCAACATCACAATAGCCTCATGAATGGGCTAATGAGCGCTAAAGTGCGCTTTGTTTTGGGCCATTCAAGTAGCCTAGGCTACCTCCAGTTCACGCGCGGGCGCCTCTCCGTGTCCTGATTATTGCCTGCTATATTTAGCTCTTATTTATTAAATCCAAGGAAAATGGTTGATTAAACATTGGTTAAAATTAAGATACAATTAATACAAAACGAAATTCACTTTAAAGAAAGTCTTTCTACAAAAACAAACTTAATAAAGTGGTCAAAATCATGTCTGCCCACTCCATTTGTCTCCCGATATTCAGGATCATCTTATCTTATTCATGCTTTTTTCACTTTTCATATAATCAACATGCAATTTTAAACATACATATATATATATATATATATATATATATATATATATATATATATATATATATATATATATAATTTTATTTAAACATGAATATGAAACTAAATAGTTTTTTAATGACTGGGCTACAACACATAGGCTTATTAGCCTGCCCTACAATCATTGAATATTATTTTGCTTGATTGACGGGTTTTTATTTAAAAGAAAGAGCGTAGCCTACACAATACTTAGGCCTACTAAAATATAATTAATATTATTTTATTGCATTTGTATTAGTTGTTTGAAGAGTAAAAAAAAAAAAAAAAAAAAACGGTCGATCTTAACGCAAGTTTACAACCGGCCAGTCGGTCGGACTAAAAGGGGAAAAAAATTAATTGGGTCGGTCCTAAATTGACATGATCGGTCGGGTAACGGCAAACAAGAATATTTTTAAGGATGCCCAAAACACATATTTGCCAGTGTGTAATGGCAATTTAGAAATATTGCACATATTTTTCATCCGCTACCCGCCCGCAAGGAGTTCATTATCCGCCCGCGTCCCCGCCAATCTGGGTTGTACGTCACACGTAGGCTCACTATTGGCCGACGCTGGTCATGTGTGTGATGCGTGTGTACAACACAGAAGCGCTACGCAGTTTTACTACGTGAACTAACTCGAGGCCCAGAGAGAAGGAAATGAATAGTGGAATAAAGTCGTTATTTTTGTTTGTTTTTTGCGCACAAAAAGTATTCTCGTCGCTTTATAAACTTAAGATTGAGCCACTGTAGTCACTTGGACTACTATGATGATGTCTTTATTAGCTTTCTGGACATGGACAGTATACCGTACATACATTTTCAACGGAGGGACAGAAAGCTCTTGGACTAAATCTAAAATATCTTAAACTGTGTTCCGAAGATGAACGGAGGTCTTACGGGCTTGGAACGACATGAGGGTGAGTCATTAATGACATAAATTTTTGGGTGAACTAACCCTTTAATATGAGTTTCCCTAGCCTGCCTATGGTCCCCCAGTGGCTAGACGTTTTGATGGGTGTAAACCAAGCCCTGGGTATTTTTGAGAAAATGAAAGCTCAGACGGGCGAATCTAGAAATCTAGATGTCGTCATAAGGGGAAAGGTTACCTCCCCTTTCTCTTCTTTGCCCGCAAAAATAATTTGGCCCGCCCATGAGTAAATGAGCCCGCCGAGCACGATATTGTTTTTTCCTCGAGAGACATCATGGCTTGCAAACGAGCGAAGCATGGCAGTTGCTCAGTGTTTGGATGTACAAATGAACACAAAAGTATTTTTTTAGTTCCTTCATCTGAGCCTCTGAAGAACCAGTGAGTTATGTGAATTTCTGATGCGTAATTGTTCAAGTTCAGATAAATAATCTTTCTCTCAAAGTCGTTCAATACTGTTTATGCATCAGTAAATCAAGCCAGTGACTAAACGATCAACTTCACTTAATTTCTCTTAGTAGGATGAAAATAATCTTACTTAAACTGTGATTAATATATATACAGAAAGCGATCAAAGAACAATCCCTTTCCAATCGCCCAAGCTGTCAATCACACAGCGCGAGTTTATCTGGACACTTGCCAAAACTCGTTATGAAATCAATGACGCTGTTACGCTGCACAATGAAGCTCTTACTGTACTTTTCTCATGTTTGCATTGGTGAAATCATTAGTGAGAGTGCAGAAACTGCGTTGCAATGATAAGATCTTCATTCACGCGATCAACAGGCTGTCATCTGCTCAATGCTCATCACTGCAACCTTTTATGTGATGGGAATAGATCTAAATACTTTAAAAACTTCTCACAATTCATTAATCCCGATAGCTGTAATAGTAAAAACGTGTAATAGCTGTAATAGTAAAAGTTTTCGAGAGAGTTCCACATCTAATGCTAAATATTTAATATGCAAGCATGTCAGCCAATCACAGCAGTGGGCGTTTACACTGAAGTCTCACAGCAGCCAATCACAGCAGTGGGCGTTTACACTGAAGTCTCACAGCAGACACGCCCCTTCAAACAGAGCGTTCAAATCAGAGGCTAAAATCAGGCTAGGAAATATGCCTTTTATTTCTAAATTATAACAACTTTTGATCTAAAAAACATACTAACATTATAAGGGCACCCCAGGAAACATTCTAAAATAATAAAATAATCCATGCAATGGGACCTTTAAAGGACAGAGTATTAAGTTATTTCCCCTGCTGAGCAACAAATCCAAGTGATGGCGCCAGCGCATCGCACTTACACAACATATTATCAGTTCACTTCTGACATTGCTAACTTGACATCGCAGCCTGTTCATTATTAAAATAAAACACAGTCAACCAAACATATACAAAGTTATTCTGATTAATTTAATTGGTCTGTTGTAGCCTACAATATAACGGTTGTGCCATCAGTCACCATACCTACTTGCTGTTATTCCAAACTCATTTCCCTTGCTGTGAAGATGCTGATTTAGCATACGTGTATATTGGGACTTGACTGAAGTACGAAGCCTTCTTTACATTATTAGTTAGCATCCAAATGTTACATTGCAATTATGGAAACTTAGGACCAAATGAGAGATGCGCGAAACCAACGTCGGTACAGTTTCAGCTTCGATTAAAATAAATTTGTTTAGGCTTGGCGTTTAAAATAGGCTAAATATTGTTTATAATAAAGGGCACAATAGGCTATTTTTATAAGCTATTATATTTTTATTGTACGTGGCTACTTATTTTTCATTCTTGTTTTCTGAATACCATTCATTTAAGGATTTGACATAGGCTAAATACATAAAATACGCACAGCCTATTATTAATAGTGTTTATAATGTTAATGTTGTATTTTATATACCGGTCTTTTACACTATTTCTGAATAGGCTAATAATAAAATGTTTCCCTCTCAACATGACCCGGTGCGCCGCGCAAAAGCATTCTCTGTTCTCTGGTTGTTTGATAGTCAGTCTAAATGACAGTTCATGTGTTAACATTAATATAGGCCTATTATATTGTCAAAGCATTATTCTTCTTTTTTTTTTATTAGTGTTAAAAATATTGAATTTACAACTAATTATATTGATTTATATCTTAATGTTTTTTTTTATTTTTTTTTACTGGGATAGGGTTGTGTCGGTAATTTCCCCAGTACGGGTTGTGTCGAGTCATTTGTTAGTCTGGTTGTTTGATGAGAAAAACATGAAATGTAGTTGCAATAAACACATTAAGAATCTGTACAACTGCAGCAGCCGAGGACTTGTATTCTGCTGTGGGAACTGAGGAAGAACTGATGACTGTTTGATCTTCGGCTGACAAATCAGAGGAAAGGTTGCGTTTCATTCCCACCCACGTGTGGAAATCGAATATTCCAGCTGTTTATAAATTTTTCTACCTCAGAACGAAAAACAAAAAATCAAGCTGAATTCTTGTTTTTCACATTTTTTTGGGGAAAAAAATTAAAAAGGAACCGTTTTCTCATTTTTCTATTTTCAATATTAAATAAAAAAAACCACTGAACGAATGATACACGGATTCATATCAAGCTTCCAAGTCCTATTTACACCTATTGAAACTATGTAGCCAATAGAAAATCTGACCTCATATCATCTGATACAATAACTATTTTTCTATCTACAGAGACAGTGATATTTCCATCAGTCCTTCCTGAATTCACACAACCAATTTCATTCTGCTGCCATTCTACAGCATGTAGGCGCATGGCATCCTCCTTATTGAGGCAAATCCAACAAACAACATAAATCATCTTTATTTAACAGTCACTAGAGAATCAAACAATACAGCACCACTGGATAATGGTTCTTATATTCGTGTTCATAGACATATGTATGCCATTTCTATTCTGATATGTAGGGTTTCAGAAAGACGAGGAGGCAAGAAATATCTGAATATACCCAATCTTTTTAATCTAACTGGCATGTCAATTCACTAATTTATCTCATTGTGCAATATGCTCACATAACACACTATAATAATTATTACAATGAATCTCATGTCTAGGAATGCATAATATTTTATGTTAAAAGATGTTTTTGTGTAAAGTGGTTTCTGGTTTCCTCTTTGATGTGCTTTTGGTACCTGTAGAAATAGGAGCAGCCTCTCACTGTGTTGTGTGTGAAATGTTCCTGGGTCTTCTCGTTCCCAAAGTCCTCTAGCGGATCCGACCAAAGTAAGTCACACATTGGTCCATATGCGGGAGGCTCTTTGAATCTGTCTAACTGGAAAAAGTAAATACACTATATACTACAGAGTACTCCAGGGTTAGATAAAGCATCATAATTAACAGAAAAAAACAATCAGAATAGAATAGATAAAATCTGTATATTGTCACCCTTTTTTAATTACTATATGGCCACATAAGAAAAACATAGCATTTTGCAAGATTAAAGAGTCCAAACCCATTTTACCAAAGTTTTATCTGATTTAGGGCCAGATAAAAAGGACAAATTCGTGTGACAGTGTAATTCCAAAACAGCGCCGATGGGAGTGGAAAGTTCTGCACATGATCTACTGACATTAGCGTCTGGTTTAAGACATGTTTTTTTTTTTTGGGTGGTAAATAATGGCACAGATACCAGTAAATTGTCAAGCGCAAACCTTAGTAAATCACCTTGTGTCATGATTCATTTAAATACTCTCCTCCCATAAATTTTGCGCCTGAAAGGGAAACTCATATAATAATGATATATAATTTTTCACTGTGTGTCTTTGGTAAATCCTGACAGCAGTTTTTATTGCCAAAAGAAGGTTTGCGCTGGTGCAAGCTCTTAGTAAATCCGGCCCTTTAAAGATATACTATAGAGGTATTGCTGTTGGACTAAGGCTAACATACTGCCAGTCACTGCCAATGCAAAGTTAATGTTTTTCTACAAGGCTAATCCGTCCTTTTTGATAACAGCTTGGGCATCTAATAAAAGATTCCACAACATATAAACTACATAAGCAGTGGAACAAATTATTCTAAATAATCCTCAGATTAAAACTAAACTGAATTAAGAGCTCAGTGTAGATGATAAGAACTGAATTGGTTAAGGACTTCCCCCTAATCATCAGAGCCTTGGATCTCAGTCATGATAGCAGCTGGGCTTTTACTATAATCACCTAATATTTTTTGTAGTTGCTTTTCTAATAGTATTTATTTTTTCACTTAGCAAGGGAATGGGGAGGGAAAGGTAAACATTTTGTTCCTACTGATAAAAATCATATTTAAGAGAAAGAAACACAATATAATTGCTTTTTAAATGAGAACATTTAATAGAGAGAAGGACATTGACTTAGGAACTTAGGACAAATACTTTAGAGAGGTAGGGAGCAGTAACCTGGTCATTTTTAAAGTTTATTCTCCATAGGAAACAGATTATTGAAATCAGAATTTCAACATTACAGTCAGTGATGAAAAGAACAAATATCAGATTCATCATTTGTGCTCTGAACTGCAGGACCCTGAATATAATGTTTTTAAAAATGGCCTCTTTGTGGAAATGAACATGATTAACACTGTATCTTTTAGATCGTGTGTTAAGGTCTAAAATGAGAGTTAATAATGTTAGAGTCCCTTTTTGGTGGACTAACAAGTAGGAATGTTTTTTTTCCTTGATGATCACTACTTGCACATACAATAACATGTAGCACTCCAAAGCACTGGTGTTAATAGAATTATAAATCAAAGGCTGGTTCGTTAAACAGGGAAATTACACTAGTTTGTTATATACATACTTTCCTGATGTCATCAAGGTTTGTGATTTCAGGGGACAGTCCTCCGTGCACACACAGGAATTGCTGGTTCATGAGCGCTGCCAGGGGAAGACAGTCAAAAGCATCCATACACGCATCATACACCCGCTCCGAATACTTAATTCTACCTGTCAAGGGATGAAGGAGGAACGACCAGTTGAGATGGAGGGAAAAGGAAATGACCACACATTAACACACACTCTCACTCTTAGATGGAAAGTCTTAAAAAAGCCATCCAAACACTTATTTAAAAAAACAACAACAGAATAGCTTTAATATGATGTGAAGGCTTTTTGATCCAGTCCAAAAACAATTGTTTTTACATGTGTAAACATTAAGATAAGCCAATAAAATGTCTGTATTCAAATACTGAGCCGGGAAGTGGCTTTACTTCAAACTAGAAATTCCAGAAAATAGATGGTAGTATATGATCTGTGACCAGACCCAGCTCCCATTTATTTTTCTTATGAATGACAGTTTCATTAGGTTTTATATTGCAAAATGCAACAGTCAAAGTGTTATGTACTAATGGTTATCGTTGATGTGGCAGTCATACTTACATTCCTGTTTAAAAGTGAAATACTCAGTTAAATGTCTACATTCGTGGTTCCCACGCAGCAAAAACAGTGTTTTGGGGTAAAGGATTTTTAAGGCCCATAGGTACAGCACACACTAAGGACACAAAAACAAACAAAAAACAAGAGTAAAACAAATTGATTAGATTTAAAAGTACATATACAACTGAAGCGGATTAAATCTGAAAACAATTAGACAGATTTGGGTCAATGTTTTTTAATTATTAAAATTAATAGAATGCATGAAGTGCATTATTTAGTGTTCAGATAATAGCAGTGACTTACTTCAATACTGAAATATCCTCGGTCCACATAATCGCCCAGAAAAAGGTATCGTGTGCTGGCTGGAGATCCTCCTACTTCAAAGAGCTTCATCAAGTCGAAGAACTGCCCATGAATGTCTCCACAAACTAGAGGAAACATACACAAACAGTTATTCTCTGTGCATTTCTATCATTATTAGCGTTATTTCATCATCATTATTAGTGCTGTGCTGAGTCTGACCCAATTATGTACATATTGTGAAGCGTCTGTACGTTAGTACAGTACTTACATAAGCTGACAAAAACATGAATAAAACATTAGTTGGTAAAACATAATACAGATTTGTGCACAATACCACTAACCATTACAGTACTGTGCACATTACTACACATTTTCTTCCCGTGTCAGGACTTGGAACAGGCACAGTAGACATCCAACCTGTTTCTGAACAACACTGCTGCAGGCTTTTTAAATAAAATGCGTCACCTGGCCTCCTGTTTTATGAATAATAAATAAATATGTACTGTGTGGGCTGAAATACAGCTTTGTGTAAAAACATGTGTGCTGGCCCCTGGTAATATATCCAGTAACGTAGTTTTGACATCCTAATAGAGCAGGTGGAGAGAAGAGAAAGGTTTGCGGGTGTGAGCTCTGGAAACACAGGAAAAATAATGTTTAAATCCCTCCTGGAAACCTCACTTTGACCACTGCTGCTCTGCCCTAAAGCAAGGCAATAACTCTTCATCTCATCCAGCAGTGACTGTTTGTGTGCCTTTCCACCCTCCAGACCACTCTCACTATATTAAAAAACAGATCTGCTATGCACCTGTCCAAAGCACTGAAAAGAGGATTTATTTTACAGTGTTTATATTTAAAATATGCTTTATCTAAATATTTAAAAGTATAAAAACATGTTAATATATACAAATATTAAACAATTATTATTATTAACAACTGCCACAAGGAGGATAACACAAATACTGTTTGAGGAAAGTAAATAAACGAGGAGTTATGTATATTTCCTGTCACAAAATGGGCAAAGAGATCTCGAAATCTGATTCAAACAATAATACAGTTTATGTGATATTTTATCACATAAGCTATCACATTTAATCCCTAGCAATAAAACACATGATAAAGAAAAGTAAACATAAAATTACATCATCTGGTTTCAATTAGAGTATTATTTTGTCAATTTAAGGATGACCATTTAAAAATATTTGCCCTGTAGTGTTTAACATGGATCACATCCTCTTTGCATCAAAACACTCAGTGGACTGATACATCACACAAGTTTAACCCATACCCGTACCAAGTGAACCAAAAGTAAACTCTCAAAAAGAGTCAATTTCCAGGTGATTCTTTAAGATAATATACAGTCTGATTTGTTGGTATTCTACATTGGCAATCATTTATGCTTAAAAAATACATGTGTGAAATCAGCCTCAAGACAATAGCGTGCAACAGCAGCACATCACTGTGACTAATGTAACATACTGTCACGGAGAGACACTGAGATATAATTTCTCCATGGTAACTGAGCAGAAAGCTGGGTTCTGTTACCTTGTCAATTTGGAATGCAAATGTTATTAAGCAAACTGTCTTTCGCCTTCATACAACCAATCAGTGTTTTCACTCTTCTTGTCAAAATGTCCATTTCAAATTACTAGATCTCAGTCTCCAGATACAGGCTCCATCGACACTTTGTGCTATCCTGATTACACTAGGGCCAGTGCTAAAGTCATTTTGTTTACATGTCAATATTAGTCATTCCTTCTTTATTTCTTATTCATAGGAATGTAATGAATTTTATAAAGAGCGCTTCCTCAGTTATACTTAATGTAATTTGCTTGAGCATGCAATTTCATGACTCATTCACTAGGGATCTTGCATTTAAAGAATTTCATGCTACTGCAACAAGAGCTGAGAGCTTATGCAGGCCTTTTTGGCAACTCATACAAACAGAGTTATCAATTATGATATTATGTGCACCAAGATCAAATTCTTGATCTTTTCCCCCTAACACGCAATAGCTACAATAGCTGTAGCTTCTACTTGGTGATGGAATATCCTTGAAAAAGTCTATCCACCATAACACCAAAATGTAAATCACCACCTTTTGTTAGAATAACCAGTCGGGTAACAGGTTACAACTGTTCTTCTCAGAGTGATTTTGACATGATTGCCAGAACTAACACATACACTGAAATCCTAAATTTAATTGGCACACAGTGCAGGTTTGTGAACTGATTTTAGGGATATTCCAGATTTTGATTGCCACAATGCATCTTGCACATTTCACAACACTAAATGAAATGCCCAGTGAGTGGAGCTAAAACCATGTTCAGATTTATGTGAAACGTGAATCCTGTATTTGTTTATTATGTTCTCGAGCATTCGTCGTGGCACTCTCGTGAACTCACGTCAGAGGCCCACACGGAAGAAAATGAATAGTTGAATAAAGTCGTTATCTTTGGGGTTTTTTGCGCACAAAAAGTATTCTCGTCGCTTGATAAACTTAAGGTTGAGCCACTGTAGTCACTTGGACTATTTTAACAATGTCTTTAACTTTTCTGGGCCGGCAGATACAATTACCTAGCAGCCAGTGAAGGAGTGAGACAGCTCTCAGATTTTATAAAAAATATCTTAATTTGTGTTCCGAAGATGAACGAAAGTCTTACGGGGTTGGAACAACATGAGGGTGAGTAATTACTGACAGAATTAAAATTTTTGGGTGAACTAACCCTTTATGGTTTGGGTTGTTGTTTATTAGCGAGTTGCAAGATTTTCATATTTTGCCTTCAAATAGGCCTAGGCTATGCCTGTTGTGGTTGTATTTGTTTGTTGTTAAGTAAAATGAGCTAGAGAACAGTCAGGAATTCTGAATGTGCATTTAAGTCTTTTCATATCTACATAACATAACAGTTGCTTAATGACTTCATAATAAATGCATCAAAACTATCATATTGTATTATTTGTCTGATTATGTTCATTTATCCATGTTTCATCCATCCATAATCATGAATCGTGATTTGTTTCGTAAAATTGTTTGTATGCAACGCACACGTTTGTGCATATGCATGCTTAGTGAATGAGACCCAATGTTTTTTTTTCAAGGAAAAAAACAATGAAAATGCGGCACAAGAGACCTCTGCCATCAGCTCCATGACATATGCTGTCATTTGAATACAAATTGAAACTTTAATCCACAAATGTATTTGTACGCACACAAGCACATGTCTGTGTGTATGTGTATTGCTTTCCCCTGTGACCAGGAGAGTAGAACAGTCAAATGTCTTGTGGAATCGACCAATTAGCATCTGCTGAAGAGACTGTGGAAGGAAGCAATTAGGCAGACTTATGAGACTCCAGAGACGACATTATCTGTAGTGAATCTGCCTTCCTCAGACTAGCTGTCCGTAAACATGTCCTTTAACAGAAAGACTCTTTAAAGAGCCTTGATGTCAGCAAATTGTGACTCACACATCTGAAGGAAATTCTGTGAAATGTTGTTAAGGTGCAGTCATTCACAGGAGAATGACTATTATCAAATTTCTGCCAATAAAAAAGTAACAAGAATTATAGCATTGTTTGTGCATAAGTACATACGTAAAGGGACAGTGTCTGAAATGTAAATATGACTAATGGATTTGTCAAACAAATAAAAATTAAATATTTTTGTTCAAAATAGTTATTACTGTATATAGGGTACAATCTTAGAGGAAAACCGTTGATTCAAATATTTATTGTGTCAATAGTTATTGAAAATGACATTAACATAATAAGTGCTGAGAATAAATGTTGTTTTTTAAGTTTGAAGTTTTTCCAAACCAACATCCTCAAATTCTTACTTTCTCTCATAAATACACTGCAAGGCCAAAACATACATTACCTCACTCACGATGTTTGATCTCTTAGCCAATAGCAATCAAACCAGTGGTTACCATCACCATGGAAACATTGCTTATTGGCATGGAAACGGCCAACCAATGAAGTTCACCCGAGCAGTGCAACTTTTTGCATTCAAACTTTACATTATCTCCATACTGCTGTTTAGAAAGGCTGCAGTTGAGTTTTTATAATGCTTTATATAAGAGTGCATGGATAGTACAAAAAGAGCTTGTCTATAAACTCACTCAAAAAGACTGAAATGTCCAGCTGTAAATGAGATGTTTTGGACAGATAAAAAGTGATATTCATCCCATGGCAGAGGTAATATCCCAGCATCAATGTTTCACCCTGCGTTGTTTTGTCTGGTTAAAGGAAAGAAAAGCCATAAAAAGATATATGTGCATCCTTGTATTAGTCTGGTAAAAGTGTAATGTTGAGGCATAGCATGAAAGCACAAGCGGCAAACATTATAATTGAGAAAACCACTCAAAAAGATTGGTACTGAAATGTACATATTCTCTGAGTGCTGCAGTTTGTGTAATACACATTGTCAAGGCAGAGTTAAGAGCACACACTCATACTAACATACAAAGCAGGAGTCACAACCAGATCCTACACGAGATTAGGGAGTGGGAGTACATGAGGGAAGCAGAGAGATTGTTCTGACTGCACAACTATCAGCAGGCCAGAATGTGGGTGAAACACATTATACAACACAGACCCACTTGCTTTAGCCCACATGAGGCCATCACAGGGGTGCGCGCACACACACACACACACACACACACACACACACACACACACACACACACACACACACACACACACACACACACGGTTTACGGCGACTCTCCATAGGTGTAAATATTTTTTAAACTGAGCTAATTATTGTTTTTTATCCCCTAACCTTTCCATCACAGAAAACTTTCTGCATTAAAAAATCATTAAGTCAAGTCATGTTAAAAAATCATTAGTATGTTTTTTTAAGCCATTTGGTTTACGAGGACACAGTAAGTGTTATTATGACATAACACAATCTGCATAAATAAACAAGCAATAAATAAACACACTTTTCAACTTATAATCTAAAGAGAATTTCATGAACAATGTTGTTGATATGAAATATTTCTGGATTAAAATATCCAAAAACCACTAAAACAGTGTTATATATATTGTGTACTTGTAAACTTACATTATCTCAAATGCTTCAAACAATGTTTAAATCCAGAGAAATCAGCTATTTTAACCAGTGTAACGACCCATGTCATTGCGTCGCCTGTCAATGACATCATATCCGCGCTACCCTTGATTTCCGTAGAAACCATGGAAACACCAAAGATTCTTTAATATATTATGCGTTTTATTAGACAGATGAGTAACTGTTTGGATAACTTTATCAAGAGAAAACGTACTCGGTTACTAACGTAACCTCGGTTCTCTCTAGAAGAGGGAACGAGTACTGCGTAAGTATCTTACGCTAGGGGAAAATCCCTTTTCCGCGAGATATTGAAGCAAAAAAATTATCCTTAATTTTGTATTATTGTAAAACGCGTTGCGGCAGCATACAGACATAGGCAAGACGGCTTGTGTGCCTATTGGCTGTTCTGCGGCAACTGCAGCAGCCTATCGAGCAAGGCCTAGCCGAAACGGGCGTGGCTTAGGCCTATAAATACAGCTCGCAGGCAGCTGATATCTGGTTTTTCATCGCCGAAGCTAACCAGAGCGTATGCATGCACGGCAAGATACGCAGTACTCGTTCCCTCTTCTAGAGAGAACCGAGGTTACGTTAGTAACCGAGTACGTTCTCTTACGAGAGGTCTCTCATACTGCGTAAGTATCTACTTATAAAGTAAAACGCCGTGCGTGCTGGGATCTGACACCAAAGACCCAAGGGCAAAAGCCCGGGGTTCATATAGTGCATAATCACCAGGGGAACTCACAGGGAGTCCGGGAAGAGGGAGGGGCGGAGCCGCGCTCTTCCACATATAGCAGCGTCCCTTAGACGCAAATTACATCATACAGACAGGGCGGAGTACGGCCTGAGCTGATGGGAAATTGTGAGTCTTATTTATTTGCCCATAAGCATTTTGCGGTCGATTAGCGGGCAGTGCTCATCGAGCAGTGCTCAGCAGACACAGTATTCTGAACCGATAGCATCAGAACAGACAGTACTGGTTTATTTAGACCGACAACAGCCTGGCCTGTAAGGCGGGAACCTCTAGGTTATAAAACCTTATAAATGTAGACGGGGAGGCCCAGCCTGCCGCCATACATATATCTTGCAAGGCAATCCCACTTGACCAGGCCCACGACGAAGCCATGCGTCTCGTGGAGTGCGCTCTGACACCCAACGGGCACTGCATACCCTTGGAAGTGTACGCCAGCGCAATGGCGTCAACTATCCATCTGGATAGGCTCTGTTTCGACGCGGCTAGTCCCTTGGAACGTCCGCTGAACGAAACGAAGAGCTGCTCCGTCTGTCTGAAGACAGATGAGCGAGACACATAAGCTCTTAATGCCCTGACTGGACAAAGGAAGCTCGCGTCTCCTTCCTCGTCAGAGACCGGTAGGGCTGACAGGGAAATGACCTGCGCCCTAAACGGTGTGTTGAGGGATTTTGGAACATAACCGTGCTTAGGTTTGAGTATAACTCTTGAGTCATTAGGCCCAAACTCCATGCACGTCGCGCTGACTGAGAGCGCGTGTAAGTCCCCTATGCGCTTCACCGAAGCGAGAGCCAGAAGAAACACTGTCTTGAAAGACAGGTGTTTAAGATCAATCGTCTGTAAAGGCTCGAATGGGTCACCTTTTATGGCCTCCAGTACCACAGAAAGGTCCCATACAGGGAATGAGGGAGGTCTGGGAGGATTCAGTCTCTTAGCTCCTCTAAGGAAGCGGATGACTAAATCGTTCCTTCCTATTGACTGACCAAGCGTTGTTTTTGAGAACGCTGCTATAGCCGCCACATAAACTTTGAGCGTGGAAGGGGACCTGCCCTTGTCCAACAGCTCTTGTAGGAAGGAGAGAACCTCCGCCACCCCACAGTCTGGGGGCGACACGCCACGAGCTGTGCACCAGCTGGAGAACACTGACCATTTCGAGGAATAGAGACGTCGCGTAGACGGAGCTCTGGCCTGCGTGATCGTGTTTAACACTCCGCTTGGGAGGTCAGCGGGTACCCGTTGATGGCCCAAACATGAAGGGACCACAGCTCTGGGCGCGGATGCCAAATCGAGCCCTTGGCCTGAGAGAGGAGGTCCCTCCTCACTGGCACTGGCCATGGGGCAGTGCTCGCTAGCTGCATCAGAACTGGGAACCAGGGTTGGTTTTTCCAGAACGGCGCTACGAGAAGCACTGAGCATCCTTCTTCCCTGATCCGCTCTATCACCTGAGGCAGGAGAGAGACGGGAGGAAAGGCATAGAGCGGGCGGCGGGGCCATACATGAGCCAGCGCGTCCCTGCTCTTGGAGAAAAATTCCAGACAGTGAGCGTTTTCTTGAGACGCGAACAGGTCTACTTCCGCTCTGCCGAATTTCTTCCACAGCAGCTGGACTGTCTGTGGGTGTAGAGACCACTCGCCTGTCGGAACATTGTTCCTGGACAGTCTGTCCGGTCCTACGTTTAGGAGCCCTGACACATGCGCTGCTCTCAGCGAGAGCAGGTTGCGCTGAGCCCATACCAGGAGGCGTTCTGTCAGCCTGTGCAGGTTTCGGGACCTGAGGCCGCCCTGGCGATTTATGTAGGACACCACTGACATGTTGTCCGAACGGACCAGGACGTGGTGTCCTCTTATTTGGGGACAAAAACGCGTCAGCGCGTTGTCTACTGCCAGCATTTCGAGGCAGTTTATGTGCAGAAGCTTCTCCCGTTCTGACCATTGGCCGAAGAACGGTCTGCCCTTGAGCAGCGCTCCCCATCCCGAGGTGGATGCGTCCGTAGACACCACCTTCACACTCGAGGAAGTCCCCAGGCTTACACCTGATTGGTACCAGTCGTTTGCTTTCCAAGGTTTCAGAGCTGCGATGCATTTCTGATTGACCTTGAGACGAAGCAGACCGGAAACCCACGCTCGGCGCGGCACTCGCGCTTTCAGCCAGAACTGTAGCGGGCGCATGCGAAGCAAGCCCAGCTGAAGAACTGATGATGTTGAGGCCATGAGACCCAGCATCCTCTGAAATTTCTTGAGCGGGACCGATGCGCCGCAGCGGAAAGAGCTCGCTGCGCGCTGAATGTCTAGCACGCGCTATGGTGACAGTCGCGCTATCATAGACAGCGAGTTCAGTTCTGTGCCCAGAAAAGATATTATCTGTCTGGGGGACAGAGAACTCTTCGCCCAATTGACTCTGAGACCCAGATTCTCGAGGTGATCGAGTAAAATGGTCCTGTGCTCTATGAGCATCGAGTGAGATTGAGCTAGAATCAGCCAATCGTCCAAGTAGTTCAATACTCGCATGCCCTGTAGCCTGAGGGGTGTGAGCGCTGCGTCCATGCACATCGTAAATGTACGGGGTGCTAGGGACAAGCCGAACGGTAGGACTGTGTACTGATATGCCTGGCCCTCGAAGGCGAATCTCAAATATCGCCTGTGACGTGACGCTATCTGTATTTGAAAATACGCGTCTTTCAGATCTATTGACACAAACCAATCTCCTCGGCGAATCTGCGCGAGGATTTTTCTGGTCGTGAGCATTCTGAACTGTCGCTTTGCAAGCACTCTGTTCAGTTGCCTTAGATCTAGTATGGGTCTGAGACCCCCGTCTTTTTTCGGTACCAGGAAGTATCTGCTGTATAGCCCTCCTTCGCTCTGAGCTAGAGATAACGGCTCTATGGCCCCTTTGCTCAATAGTTTAGAAATTTCGGCTCGAAGTAGGTGTGCTACTTCTATTTTTACCATGGTCTCGACGCGCGTCGCATAGTGACGAGGGCGCCGGCGAAACTGTAGCGAATAGCCTCCTTTTATAATGTCTAGCACCCACTTCGAAACCCCGGGTAGCCTCGCCCATGCATCTGCATGAATGGCTAGGGGTTGAATGCGAAGCGCGCTCTGGTCACTCAGCGACAGAGGGGCTTCGGTGTGCTGTAACACAAGCGTCGCGCTTATGACATTCGAGGCAGAGGGCGCGCTGATAACAGTGGTTCTGCGGTGGTTAACCGAGAGGGGGAGGGCTGGGCGAGTCCCGTAGGACTTGTCATGTCTGTGTGTGGATGTGGGCGCGGGATAGCGGGCACATTTACCACACCGAGAGCATTGTCCGCCTGAGCAGAGCGAATGCACGTTGGTTTCGTTTTTACAGAAACCTCGAGACATGCAGGACGTAGTGATTGTGGGCACTGGGCAGTGGGCAGAACACCAGAAAATACACTCTTTATGGGATTGATCTGGGTAGCCGTAAAAACGGCATTTGTGTGCAGGCAAGCGGGCAGTGGAATACACTGGAACAGTCACATTTCTTTGGAACTGAACGAGCGATGAGTTTTGGTGGAAGTCCGGCCGCAGCGGGACTTGGACACCGTCGTTTCCCTAGGCGTGCTAGGACTACTTCGGGGCCTCGGGCTTTACCGCAATCCTGGGCCGCGGCCCACGCGGGGCGGGGCGGCGGCCAGATGAGCGAGAGCGCGGTCTCGCGCTTCGGGCCTGTCGGCGCTGCGAAGTGGCGGCGGTGGGCGGAGGCTGAGGCTGTGAGCTCTGAGCAGACGGTTTCGTACGGCCTGCTGCAGAACTGGAGCGCTTCGGCAGGAAGTGCTTCATAGCCTGTGACGCTTTCTGTACCTCGGCGAATCTTTCCGCGAAATCTTTGACGGAAGTTCCGAAGAGGCCAGCGGGAGAAAGCGGAGCGTCGAGGAACGCGGCGCGCTTAGACTCAGACATCTCAGAGAGCGTTAGCCATAGGTGTCTCTCAGTCACAGTGAGAGAGGCCATGCGAGGTCCGTAGCACTTCTCAAGTCTGGCACGCAAATTGCATCTGGTCCATTCTCGTCCAGCTTTCGGAGGAGATCGGCCTGGAAAATTTGCAGTGTGGCCATAGTATGCAGCGCTGATGCAGCCTGCCCAGCGGCGGAGAAAGCGCGACCGAGCAGGGTTGACGTCATGCGGCAAGCTTTTGAAGGTAGAGCCAGCTTAGCGCGCCGTCCAGCGGAGGGCGGGCAAAGGTGGGCTGCTATCGCTTCTTCGACCGGCGGCAGCGAATGGTAACCTCTGTTTTTAGCATCGTCAACAGCGGAGAATGCTAGCGAAACAGAAGAACGCATTCTAGCTGAGAAGGGGGCGTTCCAAGACTTAGTGACTTCGTGTAACTCAGGAAGAAAGGGCGCTGGTCTGGACGCAGGCGAAGCGCGCTCCCCGGGAAGAAAATATCCATCCAGCCGGTTGTGGGCAGGCTGCTCAGGCGCAGAACACTCGAGGCCGAGGCTCGCCGCGGCCTGTGCGAGTATGCGCATCAGCTCTGACTCGATGCTAGCTCTTTTGCCTGACGATATGCGGACAGAGGGCGCGAGATCCACAGAGCTCGCCCAATCCTCACTGCCCGATGCCAGGAGAGAGCAGGAATCATCCTCCCCCAATGCGGCTTTCTCATCAGCGTCATCGACGGAAGTGGCGGCAGACGGCGGCCGCTGTCTGTCAGGAAGAGACACTGACGAAGCCGGTGAAGCTGGCGGGCGAACCGGCGAGCTTTGACGGGTGGAGGAAGGTTCCGGGACCCGCTGAGCACGGCGCTTTTTACGGCGCGGCACTACAGCGGGCGGAGGTGCAGTCTCAGTGAAATATGCCAGGCGAGTCCTCAGAGTCGCCATAGGCAGTAGCTCGCAGTGATGGCAGCCGCCGTCAGCGAGCGCGAGAGCTGCATGATCCTCACCCAGGCAGGAAACGCAGATAACGTGGCGGTCCCCGTCGCTGAGTGTGGCTCTGCACGAGCCGCAGGAAGGCATCTTTAAAAAGATGCAAGCTCTTTTAGACAGTGTGTGTCGCGGCGGCGAACACACACACAACAGAGAGTGTAAAGGATATAGGCGCCGGATAGCGCAGCAGGAAGGCGATTGAAGGCGGCGCGGCCAGCGACTTCAGTGACGACTCGTCCCGCTGCAAGTGCTTCTTCAGACGGCGCGGCTTCTCTCCGGATCCAGCGATGCGTGTGCTTCGCTGAAGAGATGAAAAATCAGATATCAGCTGCCTGCGAGCTGTATTTATAGGCCTAAGCCACGCCCGTTTCGGCGGGACGTGACGCAGTGGGCGCGAAGCACCCTCATTGGGTCTGACGTCATGCTAGGCCTCGCTCGATAGGCTGCTGCAGTTGCCGCAGAACAGCCAATAGGCACACGAGCCGTCTTGCCTATGTCTGTATGCTGCCGCAACGCGTTTTACAATAATACAAAATTAAGGATAATTTTTTGGCTTCAATATCTCGCGGAAAAGGGATTCTCTTACGAGAGGTCTCTCGTACTGCGTAAGATATCTTACGCTAGGGGAAAATCCTTTTCCGCGAGATATTGAAGCCAAAAATTATCCTTAATTTTGTAATAATGCAAAACGCGTTGCAGCAGCAATGCAGACATAGGCGAGACAGCTCGCGCGCCTATTGGCTGCTCTGCGGCAACTGCAGCAGCCTATCGAGCGAGGCCTGGTGTGACGTCAGACCCAATCAGGGCACTTCGCGCCCGCTGCGTCACGTCCCGCCGAAATGGGCGTGGTCTAGGCCTATAAATATCGCTCGCAGGCAGCTATTATCTGATTTTCCATCCTTCAAGCGAAGCACACGCATCGCTGGAGCTGGATTAGAAGCCGCGCCGTCGAGAGAGAGCACCTTCAGCGGGACGAGTCACTGAAGTCGCTGGCCGCGCCGCCTTCCTGCCTTCCTGCTGCGCTTTCCGGCGCTTATATCCTTCTCTTTTAATTACACTGTATTTCTGTGTGTGTGTGTCGCCGCCGCGACACACATTTCTAAAAGAGCTAGCGTCTTTTTAAAGATGCCTTCCTGCGGCTCGTGCAGAGCCACACTCAGCGACGGGGACCGCCACGTGATCTGCGTTTCCTGCCTGGGTGAGGAACATGCAGCTCTCGCGCTCGCTGACGGCGGATGCCCTCACTGCGAGCTGATGGCAATGGCGACTCTGAGGACTCGCCTAGCCGTCTTCACCGAGACTGCTCCCCCGCCCGCCGCGGCGTCGCGCCGTAAAAAGCGCCGTGCCCAGCGGGCCCCGGAACCCTCCCTCAGCCGCCAAAGCTCGCCGGTTCGCCCGCTTGCTTCCCCGGCTTCTTCTGTTTCGCTTCCTGACGGACAGCGGCCGCCGTCTGCCGCCGCTTCCGTTGATATCGCGGATGAGGAAGCCCTGCTGGGAGAGGATGATTCCTGCTCTATCCTGGCGTCAGGCAGTGAGGATTGGGCGGGCTCTGAGGACCCCGCACCCCCTGCCCGCACTTCGTCAGGCAAGAGAGCTTCCATTGAGACGGAACTCATGCGAGTACTCGCACAGGCCGCGGCGAGCCTCGGCCTCGAGTGGTCTTCGCCTGAGCAGCCCGCTCACAACCGGCTGGATGGATTTTTCCTGCCTGGGGAGCGCGCTTCGCCTGTGTCCAGACCGGCGCCCTTTCTTCCTGAGTTACACGAAGAAGTCGCCAAGTCCTGGAGCGCCCCCTATTCTGCTAGAGTGCGTCCTGCTGTTTCTTTGGCATTCTCCGCCGTTGACGATGCCAAGAACAAAGGATACCTCTCGCTGCCGCCGGTTGAAGAGGCGATAGCGGCCCACTTATGCCCGCCCTCCGCTGGACGGCGCGCTAAGCCGGCCCTACCCTCTAAAGCTTGCCGCACGACGTCAAGCTTGCTCCACCGCGCTTTCTCCGCCGCCGGGCAAGCTGCGTCAGCGTTGCACACCATGGCAACGCTCCAGATCTTCCAGGCCGATCTCCTCCGTAAGCTGGATGAGGAAGGACCTGACGCGATCTGTGTGCCGGACTTAAGGAGTGCCACGGACCTCGCTCTTCGTGCTACTAAGTCCGCAGCGCAAGCCATTGGACGGACTATGGCTTCTCTCACCGTGTCTGAGAGACATCTCTGGCTGACGCTCTCGGAAATGGCCGAGTCTGAACGCACCGCGTTCCTCGACGCCCCGCTTTCCGCCACAGGCCTCTTTGGATCCTCCGTCAAGGATTTCGCGGAGAGATTCGCAGAGGTACAGAAAGCGTCTCAGGCTATGAAGCACTTCCTCCCGAAGCGCTCCAGCTCTGCAGCAAGCCGTGCGAAACCGTCTGCTCAGAGCTCACAGCCACAGCCACCGTCCACTGCCTCCACTTCACAGCGCCGCCAGGCCAGAAGCGCGAGACCGCGCTCCCGCTCATCCGGTCGCCGCCCCGCAGGACGCGGCTCGCGACCTAGGATCACGGTGAAGCCCGAGGCCCCGAAGTCGTCCTAGCACAGCTAGGAAAACGACGGTGTTCCAGTCCCGCTGCGGCCGGACTCACACCAAAGCTATTCGCTCGTCCAGTTCCAGAAAATGTGACTGTTCCAGTGTTTTCTGCAGCCAACAAGTCGGTTCTGTCACCCGCTTGCCTGCACACAAATGCCGTTTTCACGGCTACCCAGATAAATCCCCAAAAGAGTGTATTTTCTGGTGTCCCGGCCACGGCCGATGGTGTTTCATGTGTAGTAAGAATGCCCACTGCCCAGTGCCCATCCCTACACATAAGCACAGCCTGTCACACAGGGCTCGCGCACATAAAACCGACTCAGATCGGTTGCGCTTCAAACATGGTGAACGTGCCCACTACCCAGTGCCCACTAACACCACGTTATGCATGTCTCACGGTTTCTGTAAAAACGAAACCAACGTGCACTCGCTTCACGCAAGCGAACGATGTTTTCGGTGTGATAAATGTGCCCGCTGTCCCGCGCCCACATCCACACATAGACATGACAGTTCCCACGGGAACCTCCCAGCCCTCCCCCTCGCGGTTAACCACCGCAGAGGAGTCGAGCGCGGGCAATCTGCCCGCTGTCATCAGCACGCCCCATGCCTCAAATGTCACGAGCGACACGCTTGTGTTACAGCACACCGAAGCTTCTCCATCGCTGAGCGAGCGGAGCGCGCTTCGTATTCGACCCCTAGCTATCCATGCAGACGCATGGGCAAAGCTACCCGGGGTTTCGAAGTGGGTGCTGAACATTATAGAAAGAGGCTATTCGCTGCAGTTTCGCCGACGCCCTCGCCGCTATGTGGCGCGCGTCGAGACCACGGTAAAAACATAAGTAGCACATCTACTTCGAGCCGAAGTGACGAAACTATTGAGCAAAGGGGCCATAGAACCTCTCTCTCAAGATCAGAGCGAGGGAGGGCTATACAGCAGATACTTCCTGGTACCGAAAAAAGACGGGGGTCTCAGACCCATACTAGATCTAAGGCAACTGAACAAAGTGCTTGTGAAGCGACAGTTCAGGATGCTCACGACCAGGCAAATCCTTGTGCAGATTCGCCAAGGAGATTGGTTTGTGTCAATAGATCTGAAAGACGCGTATTTTCAAATACAGATAGCGTCACGTCACAGGCGATATTTGAGATTCGCCTTCGAGGGCCAGGCATATCAGTACACAGTCCTGCCGTTCGGTTTGTCCCTAGCACCCCGTACATTTACGAAGTGCATGGATGCGGCGCTCGCACCCCTCAGAATGAGAGGCATGCGAGTGCTGAACTATTTGGACGATTGGCTGATTCTAGCGCAATCTCGCGCAGTGCTCATAGAACACACGACCATTTTACTCGATCACCTCGAGGATTTGGGTCTGAGTGTCAATTGGGCGAAGAGCTCCCTGTCACCCAGTCAGAAAATATCTTTCCTGGGCTATCACAACAGCGCGCGGTAGACATTCGACGCACAGCGAACTCTTTTCGCTGCGGCGCGTCTGTCCCGCTCAAGAGATTTCAGAAGATGCTAGGTCTCATGGCCTCAGCATCGTCAGTGCTCCAGCTGGGTCTGCTCCGCATGCGCCCGCTGCAGTTTTGGCTGAAAGCGCGAGTCCCACGCGAAGCGTGGGCACCCGGTTTGCTTCGCCTCAGGGTCAATCAGAAATGCGTTACAGCTCTGAAACCCTGGAAAGCGAACGACTGGTACCAATCAGGTGTAAGCCTGGGGACTTCCTCGAGGGTGAAAGTGGTGTCCACGGACGCGTCCACCTCGGGATGGGGAGCGCTGCTCGAGGGCAGACCGTTCTTCGGCCAGTGGTCAGAACGGGAGAAGCTCCTGCACATAAACTGCCTCGAAATGCTGGCAGTAGACAACGCGCTGACGCGTTTTTGTCCCCAAATAAAAGGTCACCACGTCTTGGTCCGTTCGGACAACATGTCTGTGGTGTCCTACATAAATCGCCAGGGCGGCATCAGATCCGAGAAACTGTACAGGCTGGCAGAACGCCTCCTGGTATGGGCTCAGTGCAACCTGCGCTCGCTCAGAGCAGCGCACGTGCCAGGGATCTTGAATATAGGACCAGACAGACTGTCCAGGAACAATGTTCCGGCAGGCGAGTGGTCTCTACACCCACAGACAGTCCAACTGCTGTGGAAGAAATTCGGCAGAGCGGAAGTGGACCTGTTTGCGTCTCAAGAAAACGCTCACTGTCAAGAATTTTTCTCCAAGAGCAGGAGCGCGCTGGCCCATGTGTGGCCCCGCCGCCCGCTCTATGCTTTTCCCCCCGTCTCTCTCCTGCCTCAGGTGATAGAACGGATCAGGGAAGAAGGATGCTCAGTACTGCTGGTAGCACCGTTCTGGAAAAACCAACCTTGGTTCCCAGCCGTGATGCAGTTAGCAAGTACTGCCCCGTGGCCAGTACCAGTGAGGAGAGATCTCCTCTCACAGGCCCGCGGCTCGATCTGGCATCCTCACCCGGAACTATGGTCCCTTCATGTCTGGGCCATCAACGGGTACATGTTGGACTCCCTAAAGGAGTATTAAACACGATCACGCAGGCTAGAGCTCCGTCTACAAGACGACTCTATTCTTCGAAATGGTCAGTGTTTTCGGGCTGGTGCACAGCCCGTGGTGTGTCACCCACAAACTGTGATGTGACGGAGGTGTTTTCCTTCCTACAAGAGCTGTTGGATGGGGGCAGGGCCCCCTCCACGCTCAAAGTTTATGTGGCGGCTATAGCAGCGTTCTCAGAAACAACGCTTGGTCAGTCAATAGGAAGGAACGATTTAGTCATCCGCTTCCTTAGAGGAGCTAAGAGACTGAATCCTCCCAGACCTCCCTCAGTCCCCGTATGGGACCTTTCTACGGTTCTGGAAGCCATGAAAGGTGCGCCATTTGAGCCTTTACAGTCAATCGATTTGAAACACCTGTCTTTCAAAACGGTGTTTTTGCTGGCTCTCGCTTCAGTGAAGCGCATAGGGGATCTGCACGCGCTCTCTGTGAGCGCGGCGTGCATGGAGTTTGGGCCCAATGACTCAAAAGTTATACTCAAACCTAAGCACGGTTATGTTCCAAAATCCCTCAACACACCGTTTAGGGCGCAGATTATCTCTCTGTCAGCCCTACCGGTCCCTGATGAGGAAAGAGACGCGAGCCTCCTTTGCCCAGTCAGGGCATTACGAGCTTATGTGTCTCGCTCGTCTGTTTTCAGACAGACGGAACAGCTCTTTGTTTCGTTTAGCGGACGTTCTAAGGGACTAGCCGCGTCGAAACAGAGCCTATCCAGATGGATAGTTGATGCTATAGCGCTGGCATACGCCTCCAAGGGCATGCAGTGCCCTTTGGGTGTCAGAGCGCACTCCACGAGAGGCATGGCCTCTTCGTGGGCCTGGTCAAGTGGGATTGCCTTGCAAGATATTTGTATGGCGGCAGGCTGGGCCTCCCCGTCTACATTTATAAGGTTTTATAACCTAGAGGTTCCCGCCCTGCAGGCCAGGCTGCTGTCGGTCTAAACTACCAGTATTGTCTGACCTGATGCGTTCAGCTCAGAATGCTGCGTTTGCTGAGCACAGCTCAATGTTCGACAGTATAAAGCTGGGCAAACTGTGTAAGACCCACATTTTTCCCCATCAGTTCAGGCCGTACCCCGCCCTGTCTGTATGATGAAATTCGCGTCCCATCGACGCTACTTTATGTGGAAAAGTGAGGCTGCACCCCTCCTTCTTCCCGGACTCCCTGTGAGTTCACTGAGTGATTGTGCACTATATGTACCCCGGGCTTTCGCCCTTGGGTCTTTGGTGTCAGATCTCAGCATGCACGGCGTTTTACATTGGGTCCCCTAGCGTAAGATATCTTACGCAGTACGAGAGACCTCTCGTAAGAGAACGTACTCGGTTACTAACGTAACCTCGGTTCTCTCTAGAAGAGGGAACGAGTACTGCGTATCTTGCCGTGCATGCACACGCTCTGGTTGCTTCGATGATGAAAAACCAGATAATAGCTGCCTGCGAGCGATATTTATAGGCCTAGACCACGCCCATTTCGGCGGGACGTGACGCAGCGGGCGCGAAGTGCCCTGATTGGGTCTGACGTCACGCCAGGCCTCGCTCGATAGGCTGCTGCAGTTGCCGCAGAGCAGCCAATAGGCGCGCGAGCTGTCTCGCCTATGTCTGCATTGCTGCTGCAACGCGTTTTGCATTATTACAAAATTAAGGATAATTTTTGGCTTCAATATCTCGCGGAAAAGGATTTTCCCCTAGCGTAAGATATCTTACGCAGTACTCGTTCCCTCTTCTAGAGAGAACCGAGGTTACGTTAGTAACCGAGTACGTTTTCCCCTAGCATAAGATACTTACACAGTACGAGAGACCTCTCGTAAGAGAACTAACATATACTGTTATATAGCTCAACTTATATACTGTAGGTTAGCCTTATTGTTTGAATCTCGTTTTCTTGATTTAGGCATGTCTGTACCATGCCTCAGAGACAACACTATTTTGTCAGCTGGCTAACATAGCAAAATTTGTAGTAACAGTAATACAGCATTTTCTCCACCATACAATATATTTTTTTTATGAATTGCATGCCACTTAGCAGCACAAGTCATCCAGCATTTATTAACATGATATTCTAATATTGATCTAGCTTACTGCAGTGTGCAACAAGTCTCATAGCAGCCACCGAGTGAACGAACAGAGTAACGTTATAACATAACTTTCAACATACTTACATTTATTTTTAGTATGACTATTTTGACCAAGTAAAACAGGGTTGCGTTACCCCAAATTCAGCACTTGTGGCTGTTTTATTAGGGCCTGTTTACACCTGGTCACTTCATGGGTTTTCGGAGAGCTATCCAATCATGAAAAGACCAGGTATAAATGCCCTCCGAAATGCTTTCGAGACAGATTTAAATCCGATCGCTAAAACTACTTCAGGAGATGGTCTGAGACACATTCCAGACAAAACTGGACAAGTGTAAATGCATCTGGTTGTTGAAACCACATATGTAAATATACTTTTCCCAAAATATAAAAAAAAAGAAACAAGTGAGAGTGTGTTATAGGCTATTTGACATGTTATAGCCAGATATGATGGCACAACGCAACATGCATCACCACAGATTAATTGCTGTGTATCTCTTCAGCAGATGTGTATGTGCTGTGTATCTCTTCTCTTCAAATGAAACAGAAAGTAAGTCGCAGATGCTCAAAACATCTTTATTAATCATCTTCATTAAAAGTAGTGAGACTAAATTATCTTACCAGTGATCTTACGTAAAATGTCCCAGGCTCTCTGCACCGCCCTGCTTCATACCATAGTACTTTTAATAAAACTTGAATACATTGGCTCACCCATGAACATGATTTCTGCCTGAGTCCTATCGGATTGCTTTCCATTTGATGTGGAGGTGAAGACAACAACTCCCATGATTCCACGCTCATTCACAACATCATCAAGCTACGCCTTGGTTATTTTTTTAAATAAGAGACCACTAGTGGTGAAACTTATATACTGTGCCTTTAAACGATAATCTACAATAAATGTAGATAGTGTTGTAGTTGTTTTTATTACTGCAACACTAGATAGGGTTATCCTAATTGGCTATGTATGGTTGTGGTACAGTTGTCTTATGCACGGAATGATTAATAATCAATCCACTTCAGGAAGGGACATACAGCTGATACTTTTGTGAAACATCCACATCCTCAACAATAATCTCCTCCAAAAGCTGTTTGATGTTTTCAGTTTTACTTTTGCCTATTGTATATTACGCATTTCCTCCAGTGTGGTCACTTAATCCATGTCTTAGATTCTTTGGCACTTACTCTATTTTTATAAAACTAAGAAGAGAGAAGCCAAGTTATACCAGCTCATTTACATTATATTTTACAAGAGTTTTGCAGCTCAATGTAAGGTTTAAAACCTAAATTTAAAACAGGAACATCTGATTAGTGAAGTCTTAGTGTAGGTTATGATGGGAGATTATCCCAGCCAGGTGTCTCTCATAAAACAAATAGGTGCATTATATTATTGCCTTCATATACAACCATTAGTATGTACAGTATTAACAATGCTGCTCATTGGATATTGGACAATAAAAAGCATTTTGGAAACCTCAGGATATAACTGGAATTGCTTTTTGAACCAAATGAGATCATTCAAATAACTGAGATCATTCCCAACATGCATATATAAAAAAGTATAAGGTAATATGAAGGTCTGAAAATTGGCTCCACCCATTTGGTGTCTCTAGACGGCCTGAGAAGGTTGACTTAATATTAAGTTGATAATTCCATTCCACAACCAAAACATTTAAGATACAACAGTTAGGTCCAGTGAAAGGCACTTTAAAGTCCAGATGCACTGCGGCTGAACTCTGTTTAGCAGAGATAGAGAACACCTTTCTAAAGCTTCTAATCTGGAGGAGTGCTTTGGGAAGAACATGTCATTGATAAATTTAGACTTAGCTGTGGTGTTTGTGGTTTCCTTAGGAGTTTGCCATCCTTATCTCAAGCCATGCTGAAGAGATCATACATATAAATGTGTCTTCCTAACATAAATATTACTGGCGTTTATAGTAGTGTTTACAGTCTGGAAGCTTGTAAACCAGATTATATATACATATATATATACAGTGAGGAAAATCAAGCGTAGCGTTAGTTCTGGCAGGTCACGTTAGTCAAGCTCGCATCAGCTGACCCTCAGCTGATCCACATCTACCTATAGGAATACGACACCTATCACCAAATACATCAGTATTATCAGCAGCAGCTATCGCGTTTCTCAGGAGCTAATTAAATGGCGAAATTCGGCAGGCAAACAACATCATCTCACAAGGAATCGTGCAATCGGGAATTTAGCAAGAGGAATTCGTTCCCCACAAGGATTTCACCTCAGATTCATCTTAAACTTGAACACGAGATTTGCCGCATTGATCATAAATTGCCTGATTTGGAAGTGACATCAGTCTGCATCGCTGCATTATTGACACAGGACTCGACGTGATTCATTCTCCATTCATCTCTGAAAGTCTTCACAAAGCTAAGCTAAGCTCCTTTTTTAATGCTCATTGCTAAAATCTATCAGGGTTTTGGCAACATGCTTGTTGCTAATGCTATACGTGTGGCTTGGGCTATTCTAACTTTGTCGTTTTCATTAAAATGCTCTTGCTAGGCTTATGCGATCATATGGCTATGTGCGTTACTATGTGTTGTCATTGGCAACTGATCGCGTTGCACATGCTGTGCTTTTAGCGCTATGCAGCACAGATTTAAGCAGCTGCTTGATATGAATTAACAATTCATGGTGCAAATGGAAATATTCTGCTGTGGCACAGCTTTAAAAAAGACAGTAAACAGTCACAATTCAGTTGAGTCACTTCGGACACGCTTGGTCTATCTAGTTCTTGGAAACACGTCGTTCTTAAAGCTACAGTGTATGGTATTTTACAGTGCTTTCATTTTAATGCATTGTTTTTTTTAAGGGCTTGCATCTTTATAGACTGGTGGTATATTTATATGGTGGTATATTTAAGGTGTGTGTATATGTGTCAAAAAAAAAAAAAAAAACTATTATTGAAACCCTGCTTGTTCTAAGGCTATATAGTGGCTATTAAAAACTGCTTGCTTTAAAAGATGTTAGTTGCTATTGAAACATAGTTATTTTATTTTTAAGGTTATTTAGCCCAGTCGTTATTTGGAACATGGCTGTGTTTTAGGCTTATTCCTGGTGTCATTGTCACATGCTGTGCTAAATTTTTCAGGCATCAGTAATATGCTGTCATTTCAGCAACATTGCTATCAGTACTGTATGGTGGTTGCTAGTGCAATGTTATCGAATATATGCTTGTTACTTCGGCTTGTGCATACTGTCCTCAGCAACATGCTATAGTAATCAAGTGTTGTTTATGCTATCTGGTTGCATTGGAAAAATGCCTGTTCTTTATTCTATCTGATTATTGCAACATAATGTGTTAAAGTTACCACATGCTTGTGGCTAAAGCTATCTAGATATCAGTAACATACTTGTGCAAACAGTACATTCACCGCAGAGGTCTGGTATTCAAAACTAACAACATTGTAGCTTGATGGCCTGTGAAGGAGTGTGGAATCATGGGAGTCGTCATCTTCACCTCCACAGCCGAAGGAATCCGTAGGACGGGAGCAGTAATCATGTTCATTAATGAGGAAGCACTGTATGTCATTGCTTAGCTGCACACTGCATCTGACTCAGAGCTAGAGGGTGTATGCTTCTCCGACCGGACTACACTAGTTTAATACTAGTCCTATGGTTATACAAACATGCTAGTTGTATTAGTTTGTTGCCGCTAGTCGGGGCTATTGCTGTAGGGTGTATGCTTCCCCTGCCAAACTACACTAGTTTTAGCAATAGTTCTGTGATTTACACATTATGCTTGTTGTATTAGTTTGTTGCCGCTAGTCGGGGCCATTGCTGTAGGGTGTAGGCTTCCCCTGCTAAACTACACTAGTTTTAGCAATAGTTCCGCGATTACAACATGCTTGTATTAGATTTTGCTGCCGCTAGGGGTGTAAGCTTCCCCCAATAGATCCCATACAATTGTTAAATTGGCTACAGGAACACGCTTGTTGCCATGTGTCCTTGCTTGCTCCAGCTTGGTGTGATGCTTCCCCATGATTGGATCTATAGTGCTCAACATATGATGCTAAAATCAGGATGTAACCATTCTATCAGCCTCAGTCATGGTGGGGGTAGTGTGTAAAAATTATAATAACAAAATGTGTGTGTATATATAATTTTTTATAATTTTTCTCTTTTCTACAGAAGTAAACTACAACCAAGTATAACAAGGTTATGACGTCATTGACAGCTCACAGGCGTCACTCAAAGAAACTGGAACTGGACTGCAGATATACAACAAGCAAGCAGCTGATTCATTTTGATATCTAATTTTCACTTCTTCATTTCAGGTGGTATGTCATTCATTGCAATATGCATGTTTACTGCTGAACATTTTGGGTATTGACAACATACTTGTTGCTATGGTTATGTGGGTATTGGCATCATACTCGTTTAGGCCATCTAGGTAAGGGCGACATACTTGCTTAAGGCTTTCTGGTATTGTTGGTAACATGCTGTTGCTCAAGCTTTTCAGGTATTGGCAACATGCTTGTTGCCTTGGCTCACTCCGGTAACTACAAAAGCATCCAGATTGCGCTGTCAGTTGGTTTTGGGGGATAGTGGCATATGGTTTTGTTTTGGGGGATTATTGCTGCTCTCCCTGCTCTTATCCATGCTAGGCTGCATGGATGCGCAGGGAGTTCTCGCCCAGAACGGAACCATACCGCCAATCCAAACTGTATGCTAATTGTCAATCATATTTGACGGTAGTGGTCCTGACAGAAATCAAGCGTAGCGTTAGTTCTGGCAGGTCACGTTAGTCAAGCTCGCATCAGCTGACCCTCAGCTGATCCACATCTACCTATAGGAATACGACACCTATCACCAAATACATATATAAGCTCCTTCAGTATTATCAGCAGCAGCTATCGCGTTTCTCAGGAGCTAATTACCCTCCTCCATCCCCAGCTCCTCCTCTTGCCCTGTCAGGATTTGACATTCTGATTCCCCTTGAATCAGAATAATTATCGAATAATGTGTTACTTTAAAATCTTGAATTAAATATATTTGCAAATTTTCATGTTGGTTCTGTTCTGTTTACCCCAAGGGGGATTATTGCTGCTCTCCCTGCTCTTATCCATGCTAGGCTGCATGGATGCGCAGGGAGTTCTCGCCCAGAACGGAACCATACCGCCAATCCAAACTGTATGCTAATTGTCAATCATATTTGACGGTAGTGGTCCTGACAGAAATAAGTATTTGAACACCCTGCTATTTTGCAAGTTCTCCCACTTAGAAATCATGGAGGGGTCTGAAATTGTCATCGTAGGTGCATGTCCACTGTGAGAGACATAATCTAAAAAAAAAAAAATCCAGAAATCACAATGTATGATTTAACTATTCATTTGTATGATACAGCCAGAGCCATAGAGAGAGAGAGTTGCGACACTCTTTGATGTCGCCGCTATGGCTGTCACGTGGTTCATGTAAGCCCCAATAGTTCCAAAACGTACGCTGGCTGTCATGTTCTTCTATGGGACAGACAGCAGCGATTGCATTATTGAACGGTAAATATAAAATAAAACACACACCCAAGTACTTTTTCAGCTGTTATTGCATTATTGCATTTTGTTAATGTCAGTTTTGCATTTGGAGATAAGTTTTAAGCTATATTTTTGGAGGGAAAAGCTTAGTGTTCATGTTCGCATGGGTAGTAGCACTGGCTTTAGCGGCTCTAACTTAACTTTTCCATATCATTCATCTGATGATGGACGTCTCATGATATTTATTTTAGCACAACTGGGCTGTATTAGGCTATTGATTCCCGTGATTTTGCTTATAAATTTTGATTCAGCCATTAGCCTACCTTCGTGATCACGCAAAGAGTTCTGCCGTGGCGGTCCGTTCAGAATTCGCTTAGAAGCTAGCTCACTTCTTCTGATGAAAGTGGCCACCCCCAGGACCACAACGTGAAACATGATCATGTTAAGACTAAGAATATTATTTTAAGATTAAGGCCATACACATTATCAAAACTATAACAGATTAAAAACGAATTTAAGCATGGCTGATACAAATGAAGGTTTTCAAATAAAATATTTTTTATTAAACAATGACAGACAACAAAAATGTGTGCTTGTGTGTGTGAACAAGAAAAACAAAAACCAGGGGCAGGTGATCCATGAAACAGACAGGACTGGTGATGGCCATAACAATCCTAAAGGTCCAGCATTGTTCTCACAAGCCGCTTCACTCAAGACAATAATAACATAATGAAAAGTTAGTATATCCCAAAAAATTAAATTAAATAAAAGTTGCTATAAAGGTGGTAGCGATTCATTACCGAACTCTTAGCTGACGAAGTCGCGCTAGCTAACTAACGTTAGCTAGCAGGCAGCAGGCAGTGCTTGAAAATTGGTTGAAACAACCAACATAAAATATAAATAATTACGCTGTGCATGTACAAATGAAGACCAGTATAAGCATCGCAAAGGGCCTCTGATACAATATAGACAAAAGAGGTCGATATTTCGGCAACTTAACTCTGGAACAACTCGACGCGCAGCAATGTAAGTGAATGGTGTCCAACGCCCAAATGACAGTGTTTGGAACTATTCCGATCTTCATATCCCGGAAGTAGGCGGTTAAAAGCGCCGCCATTATTTACAGCGGAGGTCTATGGGAGTGTCGCAACTCTCTCTCTCTATGGCTCTGGATACAGCTGCAAATAAGTATTTGAACACCTGAGAAAATCAATGTTAATATTTGGTACAGTAGCCTTTGTTTGCAATTACAGAGGTCAAACGTTTCCTGTCGTTTTTCACCAGGTTTGCACACACTGCAGGAGGGATTTTGGCCCACTCCTCCACACAGATCTTCTCTAGATCAGTCAGGTTTCTGTGCTGTCGCTGAGAAACACAGAGTTTGAGCTCCCTCCAAAGATTCTCTATTGGTTTTAGGTCTGGAGACTGGCTAGGCCACGCCAGAACCTTGATATGCTTCTTACAGAGCCACTCCTTGGTTATCCTGGCTGTGTGCTTCGGGTCATTGTCATGTTGGAAGACCCAGCCTCGACCCATCTTCAATGCTCTAACTGAGGGAAGGAGGTTGTTCCCCAAAATCTCGCAATACATGGCCCCGGTCATCCTCTCCTTAATACAGTGCAGTCGCCCTGTCCCATGTGCAGAAAAACACCCCCAAAGCATGATGCTACCACCCCCATGCTTCACAGTAGGGATGGTGTTCTTGGGATGGTACTCATCATTCTTCTTCCTCCAAACACGGTTAGTGGAATTATGACCAAAAAGTTCTATTTTGGTCTCATCTGACCACATGACTTTCTCCCATGACTCCTCTGGATCATCCAAATGGTCATTGGCAAACTTAAGACGGGCCTTGACATGTGCTGGTATAAGCAGGGGAACCTTCCGTGCCATGCATGATTTCAAACCATGACGTCTTAGTGTATTACCAACAGTAACCTTGGAAACGGTGGTCCCAGCTCTTTTCAGGTCATTGACCAGCTCCTCCCGTGTAGTTCTGGGCTGATTTCTCACCTTTCTTAGGATCACTGAGACCCCACGAGGTGAGATCTTGCATGGAGCCCCAGTCCGAGGGAGATTGACAGTCATGTTTAGCTTCTTCCATTTTCTAATGATTGCTCCAACAGTGGACCTTTTTTCACCAAGCTGCTTGGCAATTTCCCCGTAGCCCTTTCCAGCCTTGTGGAGGTGTACAATTTTGTCTCTAGTGTCTTTGGAAAGCCCTTTGGTCTTGGCCATGTTAGTAGTTGGATTCTTACTGATTGTATGGGGTGGACAGGTGTCTTTATGCAGCTAACGACCTCAAACAGGTGCATCTAATTTAGGATAATAAATGGAGTGGAGGTGGACATTTTAAAGGCAGACTAACAGGTCTTTGAGGGTCAGAATTCTAGCTGATAGACAGGTGTTCAAATACTTATTTGCAGCTGTATCATACAAATAAATAGTTAAAAAATCATATATTGTGATTTCTGGATTTTTTTTTTTAGATTATGTCTCTCACAGTGGACATGCACCTACGATGACAATTTCAGACCCCTCCATGATTTCCAAGTGGGAGAGCTTGCAAAATAGCAGGGTGTTCAAATACTTCAAATACTTATTTTCCTCACAGTATATATATATATATATATATATATATAAAATGTCCATAATTTGTGAGAAAACTATGGTGGCCCAGTAGTGCACAACACAAACAAAATTTAAAAAGCAAACATAAGTTCACAACACAACGGAATTAAGCCACAACACAACAAAATCAAACCACAACACAAAGGAAACAAGCCACGACATAAGGGAAACAAGCCACAACATAAGGGAAACAAGCCACAAAACAACGAAATAGAGCCACAACACAACGAAATCAAGCCACAACTCAACGGAAATACTTCAGACCACTAGGGGGCTCACAGAGCGCGGTAAAGTTAGTTTTGGGCTCAATATTCGTTAATTTTTTTATATATATTGAAATAAAAATAAGGGAATACAAAGTCATAAAAAAAACACTTGAATCTATGAAACAATAAAATCTAAATTCTGCATCTTATATCAAAAATCAATAAAAAAAATAAATCAATTATCCCTTTCAACTACTGAGATGTCTTAACAGCTTTACAGTTGTTCTTTACTAAGGTTAGAGAGTCGTAAAACAAACTTTAAGTCAGTGGAAAATAGTCTACCGTTTGGTACAGTTAACATACACTTTGCCTTATGTATATGATATTTCCCAAATAAAAAAAGAATTTGAATTATATTATTCATTTCCAATAAACCAGTATCACAATCTATAAAACAAGACCATTATATCAGTTATAGTGACACACTTGTAGAACAACTCAAAAAGAAACTAAGAAACTTGGGACCAAAATAGTTAGAAAAATAAATGTAGGCTAAGATTGTTTCTGCTTCCTCTTTACAAAAACAGCATAATGGCGAAAACTTCAGGAGTAAAGCCAAAGCTCATTGTCAAAAGCACCAGGAATTTATATCAAAAGGATTTAGCATTTTCAATGTATGTATTAAGTTATTATTATTAGGTATATGCCTACTTTTATTCTTAAATTGATATTACAAACCATTAGGCCCGCAATAATTTCATAGCGCATCACCGCATAACCGACGCACTGCGAGGATAATAAAAGATTAGATAGATTAGCTTACTACTCATTGAAAATTATTGAAAAACATTTAGGTCGATTATACAATAAATTATAGACCTATAATTAAAATCATTAACAGTCTATAATATGTCCAAACACTGCAATAATCAGTAATTAATGAAAATTAAGAGCAGCTTTATTTCAAAAACAACGGGTAACACGAAATAGGCTACTTGTCTTTTTTTTTTTTTTTTTTTTTTACTAAATGGGCCACAAGATAAATATTAAGAAAATAAATTAAGACCGTTATATAGGCCACCGTTATCAGCATTTGTTGAAGTAGGATTTATCTTTCGTTGTCTCTGAGAGAATATGCGCCGAAAGCTCGTCAGTTTTTACTTTCATTTTCTGTATAAAATGGGGATTTTCTGTATAAAATGGGGATATTTTGGGGATATTAATTTAATTTTATCAATCAATAAATTCCTCTTGAAACAAACTTTGTTGTATTATTTTAATTTAATACTGTGAAGCTGCTTTGATGCAATCTGTATTGTGAAAAGCGCTATACAAATAAACTTGACTTGACTTGACTTGTATAGTGAATAATTGACTGGGGTTTGAGACTTCTTTACCGGCATAACTCTCGCGCAAAGTTTGCACATTCTTGTTTGATATCCACTGACTCCCATTCATGGTTTAACATGGAAAAAATACCCAATTGCCAAATGATGGACAACAGTTCACATTTCCAGTGTTAATAAAATTAGTAAATAAAGTGAAAGTGAAAAGTGAAACAAGTAAATTAATAATCAAGTAAATTAATAAAAGAGGCGCCAGACTTGGAAGACGTGGGTAATATCCATTTTGTAACACGAACTGGAGGTAAGCAACATTTTGCTAAATTGCAGCTAGTTTGATACAGAACTTAAACATCTCCCTCTTTTTGTTTTCTTTCTTGCTACATTAAAGATTAAATGGTTTTAACTGCTGTTATAAAACGGTTAGTTCTGGTTCTTAATTCTGATTGGTTGAGCCATGTTCGAAGTCATTGTAAAATTCCAGACCACATTACATAAGTATCGCTGCTCCACTGAGTGTGTATGTTGCTGCGTCTGTGTTTTGCTTGGCAACCATTCCACTCTCTCTATTGGGTGGGCTAAGCGTGGATGAGTGGTGGAAAGAGATGGACAGAACAGAGGAAGAGGACAAAAAACAAAGCAGACACGCTGAAATGAATGAGAGAGAAATTGAAGAGCTGGAAAAGTCAAGAAATGAAGTTGGTAACGTTACTGTTAAACAGACTATGTGGGCTATTCGCTGTTTTCAGTGCAGAAAAAGATTGGGTTATTGATTTTAAAACAATAACCAAAACTGACTTAAACATGGCTCTCCGTCAGTTTTATGCCACTGTGAAAAATGGGAAAGGTGAACCCTACAGTTTCAACAGCTATGTTGGCCTACACGCAGGGCTTAATCTATAAATCAGTGATCCACCAATCAGCCAGTCCTGGTGTCTTTTCCCCAGATCTTGAGTTTATCACTAGCAACAACGTTTCCGTTGGAGTAGTGAAAAAACTTCGCCGAGATGGATGTGACAAAACATCCCACCATCTCGTCAATTAAGTCTAAAGCTAAAGGGGTAACAAGTATAGTACAGTACATATACATTTCATGTCGGAGCGGGATTTGAGCGAACATCGTTTTACTGGTGAGCATGAGCGGTTCATGAGTAGAGCCTTCGCTTGGGCCGTGAGCGATTGAGTGGAGCGGGCTGGCATAGAGCGGAATATTGAGAGGAGCGTCACACCACTCCGCTTCGCTCACATGCTCATATATATACGAAATGGTCGACAGTAAGCGGTAGAGTCAAATCAAGTCAAGTCACCTTTATTTATATAGCGCTTTTTACTATACAGATTGTATCAAAGCAGCTTCACAGTGATAACATGAAAATAATACAACAAAGTTTGTTTCTAGAAGAAAATTGCATCATCGTCCACCTTAAGTAAGGCAAATCAATAATATTGTTGAATATTAAATGTCCCCAACTAAGCAAGCCAAAAGCCAAGGCAACAGTGGCAAGGAACAAAAACTCCATCAGGTGACAGAATGGAGAAAAAAACCTTGGGAGAAACCAGGCTCAGTCAG
Organism: Leuciscus idus; assembly: GCA_021554675.1. Classification (NCBI taxonomy): domain Eukaryota; kingdom Metazoa; phylum Chordata; class Actinopteri; order Cypriniformes; family Leuciscidae; genus Leuciscus; species Leuciscus idus. The sequence goes on along the minus strand of CM038622.1, from coordinate 46,747,301 downwards.
GTGCCAGTTCTCCTCTGGCCAACAAGCGAACAGTGTATGATTATGATCCAGGCAGCATTACAGGTCAGAAGTCAGATTGGATCAGAACATTCTGAATATTTATCCAGTTCCATCTGGTTGGAGGTCGGAGTCATCACGCCTCAGAGCATCAGAGCATGAATGACGTGATTTCGAATCCTTAACCAAGTTTAGTGTATTCTTCTTCCTAACATAACATACTCCTCATATTTTGATTGTTTAATACAGGGTTTCTCAAACTCGGTCCTGAAGGGCCACTGTCCTGCACAGTTTAGCTCCAACCCTGATCAAACACACTTAGCTGTGAGTTTCTAGTGATCCTGAAGACATTGATTAGCTTGCTCAGGTGTGTTTGATCAGTGTTGGAGCTAAACTGTGCAGGACAGTGGCCCTTCAGGACCGAGTTTGAGAAACCCTGGTTTAATAGAACCTAAAAGGTCATTAAAAGCAAGTATTGTGCAAATATCCCTTACAGTCATCACTTTTGGCAACTACTTTATATACATATCTAGTTCTCCAGCTGTAATTGTGAGCAACTGTTTGCAGACAGTAACTTATACAGTTTTAATGCAGACTTCTTGAATAAAGGTGATCAAAAACTGCTATTAAATGCATTGAGTGACAGCTCTAAATTTCATATGTGATTAGCATGTCACTGTTCTGCTTGGCTCTTCATCTTGGCCCTTCATAAAGAATTACATTTAAAGAAATAAAATTCTTGTACTTTTTACCCAAATCCACTTTTTTGAGCTGCTGATAAAAAAGTGGATTTGGGTAAAAAGTACAAGAATTGAGGTTAGAATTTTGACTTTGGCATACTGATATTGATATTGATACATCCCAGTGCAAAATAAAAATGAATGAAATATTAATTGATTGAAAAAAAATTTAATAATGTGTCCTATTATAAAAAATAAATAAAAATGATTTATTTCTTTATGATTTGGTAAGCTATGTTTGCAGTAATTTAGGGCATTTTTATGTGCCTTTAAAAATCCCAGAAATTGAAGTCTGATTAAACTGTCCTTGCTGTCGTAAAACCTGAATCACACTTTAATTACAGGAGAGTAGCGGGAGAGAACTATGGTGTGTTGAACTGAGAAAGGAATTATTATATATAAAAATAAAGAAAATTCTGAGCAGAGTTCAGATTGTATGGCAATGCTGCATACACTTTATAAAGCATACTATGATTTAAATAATTTAAGTGAAACATCAGGCATTATACAGTAATAGATGTTAATTTCAGCAAATTTCACTACACAATTATTGTGGCCAAAATAATTCAGAATATATATATATATATATATATATATATATATACACACACACACATATATATATATACACATATATATATATATACAGTATATATATATATATATATATATACACAGTATATATATATATACAATATATATATATATATATATATATATATATATATACAGTATAAAAGAGGAGAAAACACAAAAAAGTTCAAGACAAATTTGCCATGATAGCATTATTTATATATATATATATATATATATATATATATATATATATATATATATATATATATATATATATATATATATAAATAATGCTATCATGGCAAATTTGTCTTGAACTTTTTTGTGTTTTCTCCTCTTTGGCCAATAAACCACACAAATCAAAATTGTGGTGAGGGGGAGAGAGAGTTTGTAACTGTATCTGTACAAAAGTATACAAAAAAAAAAACTTTCTGTTGATCGGCACTTCCTGCAGACTGGGGTGTCTCACACCCTGTCTTAATGGAATCTAAAAAACGGCCACAGCGTCTAGGTTACTAATGTATCCCCCGTTCCCTGAAGGAGGGAAAAGAGACGTTATGTCAGAACTTAAAGGGATGGTGTATCTCGTAAATTACCCCACTAATAATGCCCATAATGGTACCAAACTAATACAGTAGTACAAGGTATAGGTTCTGAGTATAGGTTCTGTACTCATAAAACGAGGCATTGGAAAGTTAAGTACATCAGGAGTTAATTTAAATAACACTTGCCTGACGGCTCATGCTACTGCTAACCCAGACGTCGACGTCACTTCAGTGATTTGGGCACGTGAAAAGCACGTAAAAGTCCTGGCAGAAAGCCATAAGGATGTAGTGTAACGATGCCCAGTTCCAGAAATACACAAATATTTTATTGGCAGTACCAGTTTGCAACAATTATTAGTTAACACTAAGTTGTTAACACTACGGAAAAAATAATAATTTGTCGTTACACTACTTCCTTATGCATCGCTTTCTGCCAGGACTTTTACGTGCTTTTCCCAAACCACTGAAGTGACGTCGACGTCCGGGTTAGCAGTAGCATGAGCCGCCAGGCAAGTGCTATTTAAATAAACTCCTGATGTACTTACAAACTTTCCAATTCCTCGTTTTATGAGTACAGAACCTATTTGTACTACTATATAAGTTTGGTACCATTCTGGGCATTATTAGTGGGCTGATTTCAAAAAGGCTTCTGGGGGGTGTTTGGCTTGAGGTCATGGTGCAAAGGACCCTAGGTTGATTTTACTCCGAACCATCCCTTTAACTGACGAACTGGGATCTCAATTGGGTAACGATTGGGATTTGCATCGCGCATCCCACATCGCGACGCGGGTATATAAGGAAGCGCTCTTGCACTCGGACATTCAAGTTTTGCGCTGAGGAGCCGAGACGGTGTGTCCCGGCCGTTCAGTGGTGGTAGAGCAATTGTGGCGATAGGACGGACTGACGAATTGGGATCCCTACCAAAACGCCACAAATGCTGCCCCTTTCAGCACCCTGCGTAAGCTGCCTTGTGGCGAGTACATGGGAGGTCCTGAAGTTCTGCGTTCGGTCCATGCAAAGAACGAATGGGACAGAGCAAAGCAAGGGCTGGGTCTGCCTCCTCTGGGGGCAGTGCTTAAAGGTTCACCACCTGATCCCTAAAAGGAGTAGTGGGAACCTTGGGCAAGTATCTGGGCTGGGGTCTCAGGTGAAAGTTGGCCACTCCGAATTGTGCCCCCACTGTGATCCTCAGGTCACCTCGTGTATTTATCGAACTAGATCTGGGCATAGCAGAGGGTCCTCAAGTCTTAACCGCAGCACCACGATGGCCATCTTCTAGCAAGGAGTACATGACTAATCCACGAAAGCCACATTAGCCTGCTTTAAGCCCAGACACGTGAGGCAGCTCAGACACATGACTGTCCGACAGAGCCAGGAAACGACCGCATACAGAAAAACACGGGTGGAATGACATCTTTAAAAAGATGCAACGTCACACCCGTGCTTGCTCTTTTAGGGAAAAAAAAGCTCTTTTTAGATCTGAAGTGCACAGGGAATGGTCGCTGCACTTCTAGTTCACTGCAATGAATGCAGAGAAAATGCTCTTTTAGAGTGTTAAATGTGTTTAAGTGAATACTCTCCAATCCGGTCATTTTGACATAGGCTATTTTTGTGTGTATTTGATGGTTTAGACACGCACATGAAGCTTAAAGTATAAAGTGCTTGTCTAAAGTATAGTTTGTTTGTCTAGCTGTGGTCCATTTCGGAGCACACACACAAAGCATTGAAGTTGGAAACAGCATCTCTTACGCGGATTATTGTGCTCTTTTTATTATCAAACACGTCTCGCAATTTAGTAACTGTAGAGACTGCATTTTACAACAATCACCGATTGTGCAGATTCTGACATTAAGTTTGAGCTTAAGGGAGGAAAGAATGCGCAACCGCTGTGAAGGGAAGAAAGCTGGACTGAACGCGGCTAGTTTTTAATAGTTTTACCTTAAATATCTTCTTTTTATAATCCTTGGAAAAATCGAAATTGAAATTAAAATTAGATTAATATCACAGCCCTAAAGTGTAACCAGACTAAACTTAGTTTAGTTCCCTCGGCCATTATCACTAATTAAGCAGGGGCTTTCATGTCGTGCGCACTGTTGCTCCACGTGAGAGAGATCTCTCTCTCCTGGATTGCAAATAGCAAAAATGCCTCACAGCACAGACAAATGGTTTATCGCATTATAGAAACAGCTGGCAAAATAGAATTTGCAATATAGCGTCTATATAGCAATAATAAATGGTAAGTGCATTTTCTTAATTTCTCCAGTATGACAGCAGAACCGGTAACGTCTGAGCTTATCGATACTGCTGTCTTTTATAATTTATCGGGGCTCATTTAATACCGGGTTTCAGTACCCACCCCTATATACAGGTGGAGCTGAGAACGGGGGAGGGTTTCGGAGGAACTCTGCAAACGGCTATAGTGAATGTTAACCAGCCATTTAAATGTTGTGAGCAGCAAGCTAACTGGCTGCAGATGCGACATGAACCAATCAGCTTGTTCCAAGTAGTTAACGCTGTGCATATCATCAGGTTGCGTTAAATACCCATCAGCCTGCGCCATCTAGAGTTTAATGACAGAACTAGGCATTTAAATATGCATGTATATATCTGTATACACATACATATACACAATTAACTCAACTAATACAGAGTTATACATAGAGTTAGATTTTTCCTAAAATCATTTAAATTTGAAAACTTCAATAGAACTCAAATGAGTTCAAATGGGTTTCTCTCTTCACTGGCGTCTCAGCACAAAATCTGAAAGAGAATCACTCACCTGTCACCGGGGCCTCTATGTCCAGGAGGTTCTTCTCAGAACGAAGGATTGCTGCTCCATCACCAATTAATCGCAGTGCCACACTCTCCTCCACACGCCCCTCTTTGGTGAGGTGTGCCTTCAGGACATCTACTTTGGGTTTGCCCTCACTGTCAAACACCTCCTTCACAGTCAGGCGGTGGCTTGGGGGAAACGGGACAGCTTGAAGGAAAATATATAGAAAGCACATTAATTTAATGACTGATTTGCTTAAAAGGGAAGAGTGGTTAGCAAATCACTGATTTTGTGTTAAAAAATATCAGTATCGGTAGAAAGTTTTTTTGTTACTCAGGCTTCCTGTGGTCTCACAAGTCCAGGATCTCTTCCTATCATGTATTTAACTGTTATGAAAAAGTGGTGTGGAATTAAATTGCACATTACACAGTTTTTTATATCATTTTTAAAAATATATAATTATCGTTCTACTCCAATTGGTTGACGAAATATAAACATTTAAATGGTGGCTATCATAAAAACTCTACAATGCATGAGACATCACTAACAGGTTAAAAGGGTCATGACATGAGAATTCAAATTTTCCTTGATCTTTTGACCAAAATATATAGCAAGTGTCATACTTAAAATGTCCTCAGAGTAAAAAAAAATAAAAAAATAAAATAAAATAAAATAAAAAAATATGATATACAGCCACAGCGATCTGCTATGCCACATTAAAGAGCATCAAAGTGTCATTTATAGTTTGAATTTCAAGATAAAATCTACAGAATTTGAAAGCTGACACTTGTAAAGTTACAAAGCTTATTGTGATCATTTGATGATGTTTGTAGCGAAGTTTTGTTCACGCTATCAGCAAGGGCGTAGATTTGGTTTGAACATTGGGGGGGGTTGAAAAATTATTCTGCATATTTTTCATGTGATCATGGTATAAATATTGGGGGGGTTGTAATGGAAAGATTTAAATATTGGGGGGGTTATCTCCCCCCCAACCCCCCCACAAATTACGCCCCTGGCTATCAGTATAAAACAGCACAGACCAAAAGATAGATTTTAGAACTTAAGAAACAATATCAGTTAATCAAAATGAATATTGATTCAAATATATTAACCCAAATTATCATCCAGCCATAATATGTTGATGGGACACATTTCTATATAGCTTCAATCTGGAAAACTAACCAAAATATCAAAATACACATTAAGGTTAGGATAAAAATACAGATATTGTAAATGCATCAGATTTAGATTCAGATTTAGAAGGAACTGGGTCATTTTTATATTTCATATGTAATACTGAAATACTTCCAAAGGATGTATTTATGATTGATTAATATTAGCAAAAATTACACAATGTTTGACATCAATAAAATTCCAATCACCCACATTAAGCATTTTTTTCTGAAATAAAATATGTTCAATACTATACAAACAAAGCATATGCAGAGCAGGGGTGCCTACAATAACGCACACAAACACAAGCGCAAGCAGAACGATGTCTGGAAGTGACAAATAGGCATTTTAACCAAAGCTAATTAATTGGGGGATTTGGCAAAGATAAGACTGGGTGGCTTGGAAGAAGTAATTGTACAGTGAAAGTGAAAGTGAAAGTGGCACGTGACGGCCAAGTATGATAACCCATACTTGGAATTTGACCTCTGCATTTAACCCATCCAAGTTAATGCACACACATTAGGAGCAGAGTAGTGAGTAGTTAACACACACACTGCAAACGTGGATACACACACCCAGAGCGGCGCCCGGGGAGCGATTATTGCCTTGCTCAAGGGCACCTCAGTCATTTCCCACCGGTTCTGGAATCGAACCAGCAACCTTTGGGTTACCAGTTCAACTCCCTAACCACTAGGCCATGACTGCCCCTACAGAGTAGAACATAAACAAAACCTCCCTCATTGACTTGACAACTGGCTCACTGCTTTCTGTCTCAATACAACCAATGGATCAATCATAGAAAATTAATGAAATAATTTTATTTTTATTTTTTACTTGAAGATAAGTGAGCATAAATGCAAATGTTACATTTAAGATAAATTAAGGCGATTCTTGCAGTACAGTGGTGATTATTTTCTGTTCCTTTCTATGCTGTAATGCTATTATACATTCTGTATTAACTCTTGCATCCTGATTCCCTCCTCTCCAATTATCATCCACTTAATCATAACAAATGGATAGAAAATACTTTGGTAAATAGCAAATTATTGGAGATTCCACAACAGTTTCACCTTCGCTGAAGCAATGGTAGGTGAATATGACAACATTTTTTAATGTTGATAAATACAGGTACAAGAAGAATGCAATTTACCAGTGCAACGTCCAGAAGCCTGTTTGGTTTACCATCACCATTTTACAGACCCTTTTACACAAAAGCATTTATATGAATTTGTCTAATTTGCTCCACACTCAAGACATAGGCACATTCCGTCATCTCCATTATATAATAATCCTAGAGTGGGCAGCTGAATACATTAATGTGTTAAAAGATATTTGTAAAATTGAAGGCCAATGTACAGTATTTCCCCCCAAAAAATTTGATTTTCTTCGGGTTCTTGCTATTATAGTTGAGATCTGTGGGCTTGTGGAATACATTCGAATATGTTAACACAATCATCCTATTTTCAGTCTGAATGGATTGGATAGAAAATTGCCCAATTTACTGACTGAACATCTCGGCAAACCTTTCAATCACTATGGTATTGGGCAAAGAGCTAGGCTGGATGACCTTCAAACATAACCTATGTGATATTTGGTGTAATTTAAATCTAGCATCTCTCATTCATCAAACATGAATCACTCTTAATATACAGAGCAAAATGAATATGTCTCAAAGCCACATTATAGTCCCTGCCATAACTCAACAGGAACGTTCTACATACATTTTAGAACTGGTCCATCATTAATTTTGGACCTTTATTCTCCAGATACAAATTTTATTGGTATTGATTCTAAACTTTGACCTTTTATTACATGATTTTTCATTTAATCTCTCCCTATGATACCATGGCCCAGTTTCACAGACATGGCTTTGACCTGGAAGTTTCTAGAATGCTTAGTAAGACCTTGATTACCTGGTTATAAGGTGTTTTAAATTGGGGTTGGAGCTAAACTCTGCAGGACATTGGACACCCCTGCCCTAAGCCCTTGATCACTGGAATCCGCAATGTAGCTGATTTATGTATGCTTGGACTGTTGGAGAAAATGTAAAAAATTACACAAACGAAAGTGATAACAATAAAATAAACTATAATTGTGTAAAAAACAACAACAACAAAATTGTCAGCTTAAAGCAGCATTATGCAGCTTTGCCGATTTCTTCGCTGTTTTCTCGCTTTTTGCTCGCGGGTTTCTCTTTAGAGCTCCCCTACAGCTTCGGAATAAATATTTGACAACACTGTCGTCAAAACTCGTTGGCGACTCGCCCCCCTACCATCTTCTCCCGCTGGTCCAGAGCATTTGTTTTCAAAGAAGCCGGCGAACGCACGGAGCCATGTCCACTGAGGTATGTATGATACACAGAAGGCCAGCATATAAATGTTTAGATAGTGTATGTGTGCAGTGCCGTAAAGCAATTCGTTACATCACGAGACCTGATATCACGCAATACTTTCTGACGCTGCGGCCGGCGGCCCAAAGTTGCAAGTGTGGTTTTTCCGCTCACAGGCACTCAACCCGAAAACAGTCATATAACCATTCCAATGACTCCGAAGCTATTCGGTTAAGATAAAAAAGTTACTTAGAGCACCTTTAAGGTAGCAACAAGTATTATGTGGTTAAATGTCAAAATAACTCCAATATCATACACTAGAATTTTGAGAGGTGGGGGTAAATTAAGTGCAATCAGCTGTGACGTAAAATCGTGTTGCATTGTGGTCTGTGGATCTGCCTGAAGTGTACAGTACATATTGAGTAGACTCAAAATTGAGGGGTCTGTCCATTTTACATTTACATTTATGCATTTGGCAGACGCTTTTATCCAAAGTGACTTACATTGCATTCCACGGTACACATTTTTACATTCTTATCAGTTCTTGCTTTCCCTGGTAATCGAACCCATGACCTTGATGTTGCAAGCTACAGGAAAGCTAATAAAAAGCCTCCAAAAAATAAACTGTCCAAATAAACTTCCCTCACCCACTTAATTAAAACACTTCAAAATGTCGACAAGAGGAAGTGCTTAGGGAAGTTTGCAAGTGTATGGCTGCGTCTGAAATCGCATACTCTCTTGAGTAGGTACTTATTTTGAATAATTACTTCACAACCACTAAAAAAGTACATTCTTCACAGCCCGGCCGAAAAAAAAGTCGCTGTTTGAATTTAAATAGGCAAATACTTAAGGCTTTTAAGTAGCTTTTATAAACGTGCCCTAGAAAAAAGAAAAAGAAAAGAAACATTACTAGTATTGAGACAAAATGGCACTGACATATTTTAAGATGTCAGTGCAAGTTGCTTTTAGTTAAAACAGCTCAAACAAGCATTTTAGTCTGGGACTAGCTTAAGCCTTGTCTGTGAAACTGGGGGAGTTTCATGTGTCTCATAGGTGACATTTGCTGGCTTTACAGCTGCTAGAAAAACAAGCTATTATCCAAGTCTTGTTCAAACCTGATTCCAAATCTTCTGGATTAGATCCTGTTTAGGGGATGCACCGATCATGATTTTTCATGGCAGAGAGGATTGCCATTTTTTTCTTTAAGTAAATGTATTTGTTATTTATTTGCTCTATTACAGGCCAAACTGGCCTAAAAAAATCTGAGTGGCAACCACTGCATTTTAATCACGATCCAAACAAAGATGCTGTATGTACAGTAGGTGTGAGAAGTTATTTTTTCATACACACATATATATAAATAAACAAAATATCAGAAAATATCTGAGTGCCATTGGTGTTCGTGAAATGACCATAAGAAAAATACAATCCTAGTCCAGCGGTATTATTGAATGACAATGACACCTTTATGCACAATTCCCATGACTGCCAATTTCCAAAATGCTGTAAGAGGATGAGGAAAAAGTAAGCACACTTTCACAAGCAGGAATTTCAGATTATTATTTTTTTTTTTGTAAACTTTGTGTGTTGAGAGGATTTCAGAAGGCAGGGTACACATATAAAAATCATCCAACTGTTAGTTCCCATGGATGCCAGAAATTATATACCCATTTAAACAGGAACAGTGAACAACTGCAATAAAAAGTATTTGAAATCCATGCAGATTTCTTTCTTTCTATGTCTGTTAAAAATCCATTGCCTACATGTTTCACATAATGAGGTAACCAAAAGCAGTTGTCTGAGAAGCACTTGCACAACGAAATGTATTCTGAGAAATGTGCTTGGAGTTTAAATAGAACCATATCTAACAGAGTGATAGACACACAATGGCTATAGGCTAAAATATGTCTAAAAATGGTGTCAAAACTGAGTCAGTTTGGGTCAAAATATGGGTCAGTATCATACAGTATAAAAAGATTACTGAAGCTGGTTTCTAATAGTGAAATGTGAACACCTCATGTGTTCTGTTGTCAGGATTATACAGCTTTATTAATCCACAATGGCTTATGAACAGATACTATGAGGGCTGTTCTGATACATTAGGGACTGTTCGTTTTTTATTTAAGGGGCCACCGGAGGAGTTTTGAGATCTGTTGTCAAAAAAGACATGACCCTCCCTTCGCCAGCAATAAATTTTTCTATGACCCTCCAAAATGATTGTGAAAAAAGGCATGACCCTCCCCGATAATTTATTGATTAGCCTACTTCTGTACTGCGCTTGGCAAAGATGTTCAGATAGCCATTGTTTGTTTGTTTTTTAAAACCATAAACTCTTGCTTTCTCATCTTACTATGGCTGTAACGATAGACCAAACCTACGATTCGGTTCGTATCACAATTTTTGATTTTAGATTTGAAAAAAATCATGTTTTTGGTGCTGATGCGGTGTGACTCGTTCAACATGTGGGTGGCGCTGCCAACAAAGCATCTAAAAGCTGTCACAAAGAACCGGCAAAAGTAATTATTATGAATATGTCAAATATAGCAAGGAGACATTTTAATTGTTTATTAATAAACACGTGTTTTCTGTGTCGACTGCAAAGATGAAGTTGACGATGCGTCGCGATCTTCTCAGAACGCGCCAGAGAGAAATGCACATTTCATAAGCAGAAAGCAGTCTGTTTTCCTTCATTTTGAATTGTTCTGTTTAAAAGTAGACATTTCAAGCTTTCTATATATTTCTCAGGTCTGTGAGGCAAGTAGCCTTACGCTGAGTTTCGGTTCATTTATGAGACGAGTCCAGTTCTCGCCCGCGCCTCCGTGTCATGATTATCTATTTTCTACTATATTTACTTCTTAGGCTATTTAAATCCAGATAAAACATTGATTCAAATTAAGATACAATTAATAAAAAAACGAAATTCACTTTAAAGAAAGGCTTTGTGCTTTCTGTTTGAGGTCTCTGTGAAATTTTTTAAAGTCGCTTTCAGAGCAGTCCGTAATGGAGAACTGTCATGCCCGTAACATTGTTTTTGTTTATTTTCACATAAATGCGACCACGAAAAATAAAATAAAAATAATATATGTTCTGTTCTGTGGAGGCCGATCTTTATTCATCCGGTGGGTATATATCTTTTGGTTTGCACAGTGTAATTTATTCGGTTGTTAAGTCGTGACGTAACCAATACTCTTTCCGGGTCCAAAGTCCAGGTCCTCTCTACCGACCTACCGCTTTCGCTGGTGTTTTGGTTATTATTGAGTGTTTTTACAATGCCGCAGTGCTGTGTCTCGTGTCCCGAGCTAACTCACTTCAACCTCGTAAATCTTCTTTTTCATTGAGGACTCTACTCTTAATTATGCCACCTGAGTGATGAGCTACACTAACCACTCTGTTGGTGTTAAAGGAATTTAAACCCTTTTTGACCGCCAAGGGTGCCTCACTAAGAAGGACGTGATCGTAAATAAATTTACAGGTTCCACCGTTGTTATTTCTGGACCGCTTGGGACCCAAAACGTCACGCGTGACGTCAGACTTAACAATCGGATAGAATTACTAAAAAATATTTTGCCACCTAAAAGTTAAAGATTTTTTGTGTCACGTCACATGTGTATTTCCCTCATATTAAATATAAAACGCATGTGTAGACTGATATTTTTCTAATGTCTTGACTCCTTTCAGACGTTTCAAAATATTGGTATTAAATGCATTTTCTGAGAATTTATATTTCACGTATTGACTGCAAATGTCACGTCCATAACACTGGAATCGCCCAAGTTTAACGAATTTATCCTCAACTAGTTTTTGTGGTGTAGGTCTACGTATTTATGTTAACTTAAATAAATCTAATAGTAATTTAAAGATGTGGTAGCCCTACATCTTACACATCGTGGAAACAAAATAAGAATGGAAACTAAAATATGGTATGCGCCTCAGTCCCAATACTGTAAAACTCGACGTTCACAACATGTTAATGCAGCGGTAGAGTTACACTCACAGGACACTGTGCACTTATTCGCAATCACAAAAGTTCATTATTTGCTCGTGCTTTAAAGCTTTGCCGGGTAAACATTTCATTGGCGTTCTGTTCTGACATGATGCACTTTTTCTAAGCGCGAACTGAAGTGCGCGCGCACTGTCAAACAGCGCCAAACTGGATTTTTGTTGGGTCAGACCCATCTGATATCGAAGGGGGGCTGATAACGCGAGATCAACATCGATCTAAATGGAAAAAAATAGCACCAAACAAGCCACTTTGAAATGTTGCTGTTTTCATGAATATAAAAGTTGGGTGACCCTCCCCCTAGACTAAAAAAAATTGGATGACCCTCCCCTCAACAAAGAATAAAAAGACATGACCCTCCCCTATTTTCCTCCGGTGGCCCCTTCCATAAATACCGAACGGTCCCTTATGCTTTATAAAGTCATATAACAGCCAACAAACATGCTAATTGAATGCAAATTCAGACACAGGCTGTGGTATTTGACACTGAGGCTTAAAAATGTTCTTCTGTTATTACTTCTGTAACAATTATTTTATATAATAATGCTGTCTATCTACAGTAATTTTCTTTTAATATAGTTTTTCTGTGTAAAATAACAATGAAATTATGTATAAAAAATGCACACAAGTACATAAATTCAAATACAAATGTTTGTAAATTTACAGTTTTTATTTTTATTTGTACCGATCCAATTTCACAACATCTCTAATTAAGTTCTTAATAATAGCAAATGTACAGTCAATTTCTTTTAAATTAACTAAATGTATGAGTACAGAATACCTGCATATTTACAGTATTAGTAATTGAACAAACACTAAACATCAAGATAAGTGATTGATAGGAAATAGATGCTTAGTATATAATTTAGAACATGTAAATATATCCACAATAAAAAGCAATTACCGTATACCTTTACAGTATAACTTATTTTAACATTTACAATTACATTTTATCCAAAGTGACTAACCAATTAAGATAATAATTAAAGATAATAAAAAGCAACAAGTGCAGTGACAAGTCCCAGTTAGTCGCACAGTACACATAGCAAGGTTTTTTTTTTTTTTTTTTTTTTTTTACAAAGATATAGTATTATTGGGTGAAGTGTTTATGAAAAAGATGGATCTTTAGCAGTTTCTTGAAAATGTGTTGAGTTGCGCCGGTCATTCCACCACCAGGAAACAGTCCAGGTAAATGTCAGTGAATGTGGTTTTGTGTCTCTTTGGGATGATGGCACCACAAGGCGCCGTTCACTTGCAGAACACATGCTTCTGGAGGACACATAGATCTGAAGCAGTGAGTTTAGGCATAGGGCTACCTTTAAAGACAACTCTTGCTGCAGCATCTGGATCAGTTGCAGAGGTTTGACTGATACTGGAAGAGCTGCCAGGAGAGCATTACAATAGCCCAGTCTGGATAGAACAAGAGAGTTGTGTAGCTCCGATAGGAAGGGCCTGATCCTCCTAATGATAAGGCAAATCAGCAGGATCACAGCAAGTATGTTTCGGCTGAAAGTTGAACCATAAGCAGTTCTGTCTTGGCAAGGCTGATTTGAAGGTGAAGGTCATTCATCCAGCAAGAATTTTCCATCAGGTAGGCTGAGATGCGAGCAGCAACCGTCAGATCATCTGGCTGGATTAAAAGGTAGAGATATGTGTCATTAAGATATTAGTGATAGGAAAAGTCATGTTTCTAAATGACAGAGCCTAGTTAAAAAAAAGAAAGAAAGATGGGTGGAATCTAACACAATCGTAATCTTGCTGTAGCAAATCCAAACCTTGTGCATACTTTTAGTGCAATCATATGGAATCAGAAGACTGTTATGAACATATGGAATCAGAACCATTATGATTTTTATGTTTTAATGAATTCTTCCCATACCTTGTTTGCCATGATCATCTGCTTTCCACGTGACCTGAAATCACACACACACACACAAGTTATTTTAAAACTCAGTATTAGATTTACACATGTCAGAATATGTTCCATTGGGACAATGCAAAAACTCAACTGACTATGATCTTGAAGCTGAGCTGGAAAGGCCAGCAGTAATATTTTGAGCTGCCATGTGATTTTAGCTAAGTTACATTTATAGAAAGTAACATTAAATGAATATGATTTACTGTGACCTAGACCTAGATACACCTAGGGGTTCATCATGTTGTATTCATATTCTAGTCTTCCTGTTCTAGGCTTTCCTGTATCATCAACAAGTACGTTAAGTTACAGACAGTATTTCGATTTCTTAACGGTCTTAATAAAGTTAGTCATGTTAACTATTACGAAATAAAAGAAACACAGTAGGCCTATTTTTAGTAAAACTGTGGCTATTACAATGGTAAAAAAATCAGCTAAAAACGTGTTTACTACAATTTTACTATAATAAAATAAAGTAAAAAAAAAGTTTACAAAAAATTTTTTGAAAAATAAAGTTTTCAGCTTCCAGACATGGTTTCAAAATGTCCCGCCATTTAAGAGATTGGTTTAATGTTACTGACTATCATAACGAAGATTTTATACACAATTATGGACTTTAATATGAATAACAAGTCTACTAAAGATTGTTTTAGGTCTATAAGTTAACAAGTAAGTTAGAGTGGGTTCAACTGATCTTTCTTAACACAGATCGATAATTGAAAAGACCCATGCTGCATTTGTGTTTTGCCCTCGACGCCAGTTATGACTGAACATAATTTAAGAATGCTAACGTTAGCATGGAAACAGTCTAACCACTTAACACAAATGTAATATAAAATATCATTTATTTTACATGTAGTATTAGACTCTTACCTCAGCCGTTGATCGGTCGGGATGAGGTCTGCTGTGACGAACCAGGCTCACTGAAAAAGGGCGCGTTATTTCCGGACTGACTGACACCAGACTACAACTAATATGTGTTCAGCAGCGCTCCTGCTCACGGCTGCTTCTGTCGAATACGATTATAGCTCTGAATTCAAATCTCCCGCTTGCCCTTGACACAGATCGACGACAGAGACAGATTTGTAGCTAACCGTTGTGGGCTGGGCGGGACTAAGCAACGAAACGTAATGGCGGATAATTTGAATCTGCGCGCGGGCACACACACACACACACATTCAAACGCACACAAAGCCACGCAATGTGCAGCAACGCAGATTTGGAAAAACGATTCATAAAAGACATAAAATATAGGCCTAAATGAAATTTACGGGCAAATACAAATGATGATCAAAATGAACATCTATTTGCAAGACAAAATTAAAAGATTATAAATAATTAAATAGGCCTGCCTAATGTGTGGACAAATCTTAAAACTCACTTTAACCCCCACATGCTTAATAATCTTTAAGGAAAACATGTTAAGTGACTGCTGATTTCTGCAGTTATACCTTATTTTCTTTGTTTTCTAATTCCACAGAAATAATCTGTAAAATATTACTTAATTTTTTATGTAAAATTACACATAACCCTATAAAATTACAGATAATTTCCTTTAAAAAACGTTAAATTAATGTAAAACCACAATAAAAGCAATTACCTGTAAATTTAATAGTGGATCTTTAAATTACAACAAATATCTGTAAAATAACAGGTATTCACTGTATAATGACAAAACGGCAAAATTCTGTAAAAAATACAGACAGTTTCCTGTAAATTTACAGTTTTTTTTGTGTCTAGGTATTTAATAACAGATTAGATCAGGTGAGAACATACTAGACAATGTAATGTTGTTGTAGTTCATGTCAGGCAATCCATCAGTGTCTCAGATGAATACAAGAGAACATTATTTCTTCATATTGCTATATTTGAGACATGGAACCTTGTGGCATTTGGAGAAAACCAGTGTGGATTGTCAAAACTAGCCAGATAACTAGAAAGCTATTCAGACTAATCGGGGGAAATACACAACTCATTGTAATTTATCCCCATGCTTGCGGAGTATCTTTTATTGCTAACTTGGCATACACATAACACTATCACATTCCTATAATTCACATCCGTTAAAGGATTGTTAGGTTGCACAAATTAGGTCAACCGGAAACAGGAACACTTCCCATATCTCCTGATATTACATCGTAAGAATGGCATCAACGCTAATATTAGTCACCCTGTCTATCCCTGGGTTACCGTAGTCAGCCGGATCCGGTCCATATCCACATCAGATGGTGGAGCTGCACCTAGAGACATGACCTCAACGCAGCCTTGAAGGTCAGCAGAGATCCTGTAAACTAGACAATCCCCTGTGAAGGCCTTGTCGACATGACAGCCATCAGCACAGATCTTCACTAGAGACCACAAGAAACAGACAGGTCCTCCGCACAGACCTTATGGCCAACTTCGGCTCCATGACAAATCTGATCTTCAAGCAAAAGGAACTGGATGAATATTTAAATGCTACCGATGCCAATCTGAATTCTGTCTTGTGATGCAGCCTGAATCATAATGACACCGTGTTCATTCATTGGCCATAGGAGAACTAGCCCCTGACTGAGTCTGGTTTCTCCCAAGGTTTTTTTTTCCTCCATTCTGTCACCTGATGGAGTTTGGATTCCTTGCCACTGTTGCCTCTGGCTTGCTTAGTTGGGGACACTTAATATTCAATAATATTATTGATCTGACTGCACTGACATTGTTGTATGAGAACTCAACTGAGCAGGACGATGACATAATTTCTTTGCAGAATTTCATAGATTATATTAAGTAATTTAGTAATTGATTATCTTTACTACGGAACTGAATCAACACTGAACTGACTTCAGCTGAAATGCATTATTTTCCTGTTATCACTGTGAAGCTACTTTGAAACAATCTGTATTGTATAAAAGCACTATATAAATATAGGTAACTTAGATTAAGATTTGAGGTTTCTTTATGTGCACTAATCTCTACATAACAGGATTTTATTCGGGAGAAAAAAAATCACAATGTAATAAACCATGTCATCAAAGTAATAATAATAATAATAATAATAATAATAAACCATCAGAGAAGCAAATACACAATAGGCACTTGCTAAACCCTGCAACTACACAGCAAGAATGTCCACCTCCTTGATCTACGTTAGGATTTATTACCTTCACACTGGATCATCCTGATCAGAGAGCCATGGAATTTAACTATCAGATCATTATCAGGGACACCTGTGACACTAAGCAGACATTCAGGCTACGTTCAGACTGTCAGTCCATATCCGATTTTTGTGCATATCCGACTGAAATCCGATCAGATTTAGCAAGTGTGAATTTTTTTTTTTTTTTTTAAATTAAAAAATCACATGAAATGCGATTTTTACACATTCTTTCAAGCTACATTCATCTGTGAAATCTGTTTCAGTCTGACTGCTCTGATCAGATTTCGCATGGTTTATGTGACTTTCTCACACCACGTAAAACGTAAATGTTAGATATTGTTACAAGAAACAGGCTGAAAGTCGCCTCAGAAACAAGCTTGTGTTGTTGCAAAGTGCTGGCCGAGCAGAAAATGACAACATAACGGAGACATGTTTTGAATCCGGTGGAGATGACAGCACAGAATAAACTCACGCATACCAGCCTCCTACGTTTATGCCTCCTATGTTGTTAATAAGACAAAATCTGTATTGCAAACCCCATCCATGTTGTGGTTGTTGTTGTTTTTGGAGTGTGCCTACCAACGCAACGTCATTGCCATAGAAACCAATGCAGCTATTCTGGAAAACCAAAGAGCTGCATGGACACACAAATCAGATCTGAACAGTTGCGATACACAATGTGGACAGTCAATAATTTTAGATCAGATTCTAATAGGATACACAAATAATCGGATTTTGCCTCAGAGAGCCCAGAGATGCAGTACACAGCCATAGGAGAAAAAGGAGCAATCTTTAATGCACTAGTTTGTGATATATATCTAGTTCATTAATTTACCAAAAGTGTTCTGAGGTGAGAAAGGTTATTTAAGTTTACATCCAGGCAGAAACCAGTTTCTTTTTTGAATTATGAGAACTGCTTGTATTTGCTTTACTTTAATGATACTGAAACATCATCTTTGCCCAAGGATTTGTCTAAGAACAAGAAACTACTATCAAACACAAACTGACTGCTACTGCACAACGCCTAGAAAGACAAACATACTCCTGAATAACATGACTAAGACCTTACCAGGCACACAACGAAAGACTAGGTTGGACTGAAACCAAAATGTTGGCTTTGGTACGATACCAGCCACTATCAACACTGAGGTTTAACACAAAAACAACTAAACAAGCTGAGTGTGACTGATCAGACTACACTCACGCTGCTGTATGAGAACTGAACTGAGCTGGATGATGACATAGTTTTTTTTTTTTTTTTTTTTTTACTGCTTTATAGATGAATGAACTAATTAAATAATTGATGATCTTTACATTGGAACTGAATCAACACTGAACTGACTTTAGCTGAACAACAGCTGAAATGCATAATTTTCCTGTTATCACTGCAAAACTGCTTTGAAACAATCTGTATTGTATAAAGTACTATATAAATAAAGGTGACTTGACTTACATTTGTATGTCTATGCTGCCCTGTCTTGTTGTGTGGACTTTCAATAGATGGACAAATATAATGGGAGAATATTAAACATGTTAATTTGCATTCCAAAGATGAACAAAAGTGTTATGGTTTGGAACAACATGGGAATCCTTTTAAATAACAATAATACATTTCACATTGATTTGAACTATGTAACAGTCACTGCCTGTCACAAGGTTTCTTCTTTTGCAATTATGGTTGCTATGCTCTTCCTAGCCACTAGGGAGACACAAGAGTGCACTCTGTCTGATATAAAACAGGAAGCAGTAGAGTATGTGCTAGGGTCTGTTTGATGCTGCTTCATGTTGTTTGCTACCTGTTTTCCTGTCATGTTTGGGAAACTGTTTGTTTCCTGCTCAAATGTAAGTTTAAATGTCTGTATGAATTGGTTGGGTGGCCTTAAGTGGAATGTATTTAGTTTAATTGGTGTATTTTATGTTTTTCTTGTAGAGGATTTGTTTGGGATGTAGCTATTGCTCATCAGCTGTGACTACGGCTACGTATTTATGCACAAACACCCTGCTTATACTGTTGAAGCACTCTCTTGGTTCGTTTGTTGTGAAACCTTACAACTGACCAAATAGCCGAGTGTTGGAGAACCTTCTACTTCATCACCATCAACCTTTGTACCTCTGTTCAGCTACAGATAAGACTGGTTTCCTTAATTTTCTGAACCGTTTGTGCTCTAACAGCATTGGACTGTGCTGGACATTCCGATGCGCCACACGTACATATACTTGCACATGACAGAAAACAATGAATTGTATCTCTGTATATATGGGTGTATGATGTGCAATATATTGGGTTTGTGGATAATGAATGTGTAAATATTTTCAATACATGCAGAAAGAAACACCACTCTTGTTTGTACAGTAATTTATTTCGCAATAGACCTCTTTCAACTGAGGCCAACTTAAGTATTTGAACAAAAGGTGATCTCCCCTTTGAATCCTGTAGCTTGACCAGTGCAAAGAATCTGGGACTGTTATAACTCATTTAACACAACCATTCAAGACACCATCACCACACTATGCGAAAAAAGAAAGAAAGAAAGCATAAACTACATAGGAAACCTTAAGTGTTGTTATATGTGCCTATTCATAAAATAAATGAAAACAAAAATTGTTGTTGCTCTTGAAAGTTGTGGTCTGTTGGGTGTTTACAGTTCCATACCAACAGATTTTGGAAGGACTGAAGTGCTGCGGAGGCAGAGGGAAGTTTAAGCTCCTCGTGGTTGAGGCGTGGGTGAGGGCACCAGGCTGGCAAGGCAACATTCCTGTCAGCACTTTTCCAGCACACCAACAGAGGAAGGAGAAGCAGGGAAAAACGTACTCGGTTACTAACGTAACCTCGGTTCTCTCTAGAAGAGGGAACGAGTACTGCGTAAGATATCTTACGCTAGGGGAAAATCCTTTTCCGCGAGATATTGAAGCCAAAAATTATCCTTAATTTTGTAATAATGCAAAACGCGTTGCAGCAGCAATGCAGACATAGGCGAGACAGCTCGCGCGCCTATTGGCTGCTCTGCGGCAACTGCAGCAGCCTATCGAGCGAGGCCTGGCGTGACGCCAGACCCAATCAGGGCACTTCGCGCCCGCTGCGTCACGTCCCGCCGAAATGGGCGTGGTCTAGGCCTATAAATATCGCTCGCAGGCAGCTATTATCTGGTTTTTCATCATCGAAGCAACCAGAGCGTGTGCATGCACGGCAAGATACGCAGTACTCGTTCCCTCTTCTAGAGAGAACCGAGGTTACGTTAGTAACCGAGTACGTTCTCTTACGAGAGGTCTCTCGTACTGCGTAAGATATCTTACGCTAGGGGACCCAATGTAAAACGCCGTGCATGCTGAGATCTGACACCAAAGACCCAAGGGCGAAAGCCCGGGGTACATATAGTGCACAATCACTCAGTGAACTCACAGAGAGTCCGGGAAGAAGGAGGGGTGCAGCCTCACTTTTCCACATAAAGTAGCGTCGAAGGGACGCGAATTTCATCATACAGACAGGGCGGGGTACGGCCTGAACTGATGGGAAAAAATGTGGGTCTTACACAGTTTGCCCAGCTTTAAACTGTCGAACATCGAGCTGTGCTCAGCAAACGCAGCATTCTGAGCTGAACGCATCAGGTCAGATAATACTGGTAGTTTAGACCGACAGCAGCCTGGCCTGCAGGGCGGGAACCTCTAGGTTATAAAACCTTATAAATGTAGACGGGGAGGCCCAGCCTGCCGCCATACAAATATCTTGCAAGGCAATCCCACTTGACCAGGCCCACGAAGAGGCCATGCCTCTCGTGGAATGCGCTCTGACACCCAAAGGGCACTGCATGCCCTTGGAGGCGTATGCCAGCGCTATAGCATCAACTATCCATCTGGATAGGCTCTGTTTCGACGCGGCTAGTCCCTTAGAACGTCCGCTAAACGAAACAAAGAGCTGTTCCGTCTGTCTGAAAACAGACGAGCGAGACACATAAGCTCGTAATGCCCTGACTGGGCAAAGGAGGCTCGCGTCTCTTTCCTCATCAGGGACCGGTAGGGCTGACAGAGAGATAATCTGCGCCCTAAACGGTGTGTTGAGGGATTTTGGAACATAACCGTGCTTAGGTTTGAGTATAACTTTTGAGTCATTGGGCCCAAACTCCATGCACGCCGCGCTCACAGAGAGCGCGTGCAGATCCCCTATGCGCTTCACTGAAGCGAGAGCCAGCAAAAACACTGTTTTGAAAGACAGGTGTTTTAAATCAATTGACTGCAAAGGCTCAAATGGCGCACCTTTCATGGCTTCCAGAACCGTAGAAAGGTCCCATACGGGGACTGAGGGAGGTCTGGGAGGATTCAGTCTCTTAGCTCCTCTAAGGAAGCGGATGACTAAATCGTTCCTTCCTATTGACTGACCAAGCGTTGTTTCTGAGAACGCTGCTATAGCCGCCACATAAACTTTGAGCGTGGAGGGGGCCCTGCCCCCATCCAACAGCTCTTGTAGGAAGGAAAGCACCTCCGTCACATCACAGTTTGTGGGTGACACACCACGGGCTGTGCACCAGCCCGAAAACACTGACCATTTCGAAGAATAGAGTCGTCTTGTAGACGGAGCTCTAGCCTGCGTGATCGTGTTTAATACTCCTTTAGGGAGTCCAACATGTACCCGTTGATGGCCCAGACATGAAGGGACCATAGTTCCGGGTGAGGATGCCAGATCGAGCCGCGGGCCTGTGAGAGGAGATCTCTCCTCACTGGTACTGGCCACGGGGCAGTACTTGCTAACTGCATCACGGCTGGGAACCAAGGTTGGTTTTTCCAGAACGGTGCTACCAGCAGTACTGAGCATCCTTCTTCCCTGATCCGTTCTATCACCTGAGGCAGGAGAGAGACGGGGGGAAAAGCATAGAGCGGGCGGCGGGGCCACACATGGGACAGCGCGCTCCTGCTCTTGGAGAAAAATTCTTGACAGTGAGCGTTTTCTTGAGACGCAAACAGGTCCACTTTCGCTCTGCCGAATTTCTTCCACAGCAGTTGGACTGTCTGTGGGTGTAGGGACCATTCGCCTGCCGGAACATTGTTCCTGGACAGTCTGTCTGGTCCTATATTCATGATCCCTGGCACGTGCGCTGCTCTGAGCGAGCGCAGGTTGCACTGAGCCCATACTAGGAGGCGTTCTGCCAGCCTGTACAGTTTCTCGGATCTGATGCCGCCCTGGCGATTTATGTAGGACACCACAGACATGTTGTCCGAACGGACCAAGACGTGGTGACCTTTTATTTGGGGACAAAAACGCGTCAGCGCGTTGTCTACTGCCAGCATTTCGAGGCAGTTTATGTGCAGGAGCTTCTCCCGTTCTGACCACTGGCCGAAGAACGGTCTGCCCTCGAGCAGCGCTCCCCATCCCGAGGTGGACGCGTCCGTGGACACCACTTTCACCCTCGAGGAAGTCCCCAGGCTTACACCTGATTGGTACCAGTCGTTCGCTTTCCAGGGTTTCAGAGCTGTAACGCATTTCTGATTGACCCTGAGGCGAAGCAAACCGGGTGCCCACGCTTCGCGTGGGACTCGCGCTTTCAGCCAAAACTGCAGCGGGCGCATGCGTAGCAGACCCAGCTGGAGCACTGACGATGCTGAGGCCATGAGACCTAGCATCTTCTGAAATCTTTTGAGCGGGACAGACGCGCCGCAGCGAAAAGAGTTCGCTGTGCGTCGAATGTCTACCGCGCGCTGTTGTGATAGTCGCGCTATCATGGATAGTGAGTCCAGTTCTGTGCCCAGGAAAGATATTTTCTGACTGGGTGACAGGGAGCTCTTCGCCCAATTGACACTCAGACCCAAATCCTCGAGGTGATCGAGTAAAATGGTCGTGTGTTCTATGAGCACTGCGCGAGATTGCGCTAGAATCAGCCAATCGTCCAAATAGTTCAGCACTCGCATGCCTCTCATTCTGAGGGGTGCGAGCGCCGCGTCCATGCACTTCGTAAATGTACGGGGTGCTAGGGACAAACCGAACGGCAGGACTGTGTACTGATATGCCTGGCCCTCGAAGGCGAATCTCAAATATCGCCTGTGACGTGACGCTATCTGTATTTGAAAATACGCGTCTTTCAGATCTATTGACACAAACCAATCTCCTTGGCGAATCTGCACAAGGATTTGCCTGGTCGTGAGCATCCTGAACTGTCGCTTCACAAGCACTTTGTTCAGCTGCCTTAGATCTAGTATGGGTCTGAGACCCCCGTCTTTTTTCGGTACCAGGAAGTATCTGCTGTATAGCCCTCCCTCGCTCTGATCTTGAGAGAGAGGTTCTATGGCCCCTTTGCTCAATAGTTTCGTCACTTCGGCTCGAAGTAGATGTGCTACTTCTGTTTTTACCGTGGTCTCGACGCGCGCCACATAGCGGCGAGGGCGTCGGCGAAACTGCAGCGAATAGCCTCTTTCTATAATGTTCAGCACCCACTTCGAAACCCCGGGTAGCTTTGCCCATGCATCTGCATGGATAGCTAGGGGTCGAATACGAAGCGCGCTCCGCTCGCTCAGCGATGGAGAAGCTTCGGTGTGCTGTAACACAAGCGTGTCGCTCGTGACATTTGAGGCATGGGGCGCGCTGATGACAGCGGGCAGATTGCCCGCGCTCGACTCCTCTACGGTGGTTAACCGCGAGGGGGAGGGCTGGGCGGTTCCCGTGGGAACTGTCATGTCTATGTGTGGATGTGGGCGCGGGGCAGCGGGCACATTTATCACACTGAAAGCATCGTTCGCTTGCGTGAAGCGAGTGCACGTTGGTTTCGTTTTTACAGAAACCGTGAGACATGCATAACGTGGTGTTAGTGGGCACTGGGTAGTGGGCACGTTCACCATGTTTGAAGCGCAACCGATCTGAGTCGGTTTTATGTGCGCGAGCCCTGTGTGACAGGCTGTGCTTATGTGTAGGGATGGGCACTGGGCAGTGGGCATTCTTACTACACACGAAACACCATCGGCCGTGGCCGGGACACCAGAAAATACACTCTTTTGGGGATTTATCTGGGTAGCCGTGAAAACGGCATTTGTGTGCAGGCAAGCGGGTGACAGAACCGACTTGTTGGCTGCAGAAAACACTGGAACAGTCACATTTTCTGGAACTGGACGAGCGAATAGCTTTGGTGTGAGTCCGGCCGCAGCGGGACTGGAACACCGTCGTTTTCCTAGCTGTGCTAGGACGACTTCGGGGCCTCGGGCTTCACCGTGATCCTAGGTCGCGAGCCGCGTCCTGCGGGGCGGCGACCGGATGAGCGGGAGCGCGGTCTCGCGCTTCTGGCCTGGCGGCGCTGTGAAGTGGAGGCAGTGGACGGTGGCTGTGGCTGTGAGCTCTGAGCAGACGGTTTCGCACGGCCTGCTGCAGAGCTGGAGCGCTTCGGGAGGAAGTGCTTCATGGCCTGAGACGCTTTCTGTACCTCTGCGAATCTCTCCGCGAAATCTTTGACGGAGGATCCAAAGAGGCCTGTGGCGGAAAGCGGGGCGTCGAGGAACGCGGTGCGTTCAGACTCGGCCATTTCCGAGAGCGTCAGCCAGAGATGTCTCTCAGACACGGTGAGAGAAGCCATAGTCCGTCCAATGGCTTGCGCTGCGGACTTAGTAGCACGAAGAGCGAGGTCCGTGGCACTCCTTAAGTCCGGCACACAGATCGCGTCAGGTCCTTCCTCATCCAGCTTACGGAGGAGATCGGCCTGGAAGATCTGGAGCGTTGCCATGGTGTGCAACGCTGACGCAGCTTGCCCGGCGGCGGAGAAAGCGCGGTGGAGCAAGCTCGACGTCGTGCGGCAAGCTTTAGAGGGCAGGGCCGGCTTAGCGCGCCGTCCAGCGGAGGGCGGGCATAAGTGGGCCGCTATCGCCTCTTCAACCGGCGGCAGCGAGAGGTATCCTCTGTTCTTGGCATCGTCAACGGCGGAGAATGCCAAAGAAACAGCAGGACGCACTCTAGCAGAATAGGGGGCGCTCCAGGACTTGGCGACTTCTTCGTGTAACTCAGGAAGAAAAGGCGCCGGTCTGGACACAGGCGAAGCGCGCTCCCCAGGCAGGAAAAATCCATCCAGCCGGTTGTGAGCGGGCTGCTCAGGCGAAGACCACTCGAGGCCGAGGCTCGCCGCGGCCTGTGCGAGTACTCGCATGAGTTCCGTCTCAATAGAAGCTCTCTTGCCTGACGAAGTGCGGGCAGGGGGTGCGGGGTCCTCAGAGCCCGCCCAATCCTCACTACCTGACGCCAGGATAGAGCAGGAATCATCCTCTCCCAGCAGGGCTTCCTCATCCGCGATATCAACGGAAGCGGCGGCAGACGGCGGCCGCTGTCCGTCAGGAAGCGAAACAGAAGAAGCCGGGGAAGCAAGCGGGCGAACCGGCGAGCTTTGGCGGCTGAGGGAGGGTTCCGGGGCCCGCTGGGCACGGCGCTTTTTACGGCGCGACGCCGCGGCGGGCGGGGGAGCAGTCTCGGTGAAGACGGCTAGGCGAGTCCTCAGAGTCGCCATTGCCATCAGCTCGCAGTGAGGGCATCCGCCGTCAGCGAGCGCGAGAGCTGCATGTTCCTCACCCAGGCAGGAAACGCAGATCACGTGGCGGTCCCCGTCGCTGAGTGTGGCTCTGCACGAGCCGCAGGAAGGCATCTTTAAAAAGACGCTAGCTCTTTTAGAAATGTGTGTCGCGGCGGCGACACACACACACAGAAATACAGTGCAAATAAAAGAGAAGGATATAAGCGCCGGAAAGCGCAGCAGGAAGGCAGGAAGGCGGCGCGGCCAGCGACTTCAGTGACTCGTCCCGCTGAAGGTGCTCTCTCTCGACGGCGCGGCTTCTAATCCAGCTCCAGCGATGCGTGTGCTTCGCTTGAAGGATGAAAAATCAGATAATAGCTGCCTGCGAGCGATATTTATAGGCCTAGACCACGCCCATTTCGGCGGGACGTGACGCAGCGGGCGCGAAGTGCCCTGATTGGGTCTGGCGTCACGCCAGGCCTCGCTCGATAGGCTGCTGCAGTTGCCGCAGAGCAGCCAATAGGCGCGCGAGCTGTCTCGCCTATGTCTGCATTGCTGCTGCAACGCGTTTTGCATTATTACAAAATTAAGGATAATTTTTGGCTTCAATATCTCGCGGAAAAGGATTTTCCCCTAGCGTAAGATATCTTACGCAGTACGAGAGACCTCTCGTAAGAGAACAGATTATTTCCCACTACAACAGCAAAAGCATAGCTGCAACAGAAAAGGGGATAGCTAGCTTAAAGAGGTCATGTCATGAGAAGTCAAATTTTCCTTGATCTTTTGACATGCGGAGGTCTTTGTACCAGTAAAACATCCTGCAAGTTTCATAGCTTAAAATGTCCTCCTCATTATAAAAACGTATTTATGTGATCAAGCTCCAACAAACTTGTTTGGATCCTGTAGCCTTAGGAAATACATTTGAATATGACTGCCTCTAGAGCAAGACATCGATGAATCGTTTTACGTTATCCCACACAAAGGCTAACACATCTACGCCGTACGTGAGCATTGTGTCACGTCTAAAGCAAATAGAACCCATTATAGTCACTGATGCGGTCTACATACAGTATACAGATGCCAGTTCCATTTCTGACATACTCCACGCGCTTAAGTCTGCTGACAACAGGCCAAATGGAAGAGTACAAGCAAGTTTGCATGCACACGTTCTGTTTAAACAGATCGTTTGTGTTTCTAAATATACTTCAGAAATACCACAGCATCAGGTACAAGTGAATGCTACACTTTTAATGGCCTCCCGAAATGCAGTGGATGATATGTTTATTAGGAGCAGATTGTTTGGTAAATGAGGTACAGTGTAATGGAGAGTTTGCAAAGAAAACTATTAGATCTGACAGCAGCTACATCGCAAACTGCAGGTAAACAATTTGATGATGCTATTCCTGTAAATGATTTTATATAGATAAAAGGGATACACCGATCCAATATTCAGTCTCAGCATCGAGACTTAGCATTTTTTGCAGGATTGAGTACCGGTCAGACAGGGCAGATTCCAAATCTGATACTATGTGTACTGTGTTGTGTTCTGAAGATGAACGAAAGTCTTACAGGTTTAGAACGACATGGGGGTGAGTAATTAATGAAATAATTTTCATATTTGCGTGAACTATTCCTTTAATAGGCTATTTAGGACAACAACATTGACTGAAAATGTTCTGATTCTTTGCTATTCTTCAGTAACACTTTACAATAAGGCTTTAGTTCATTAACATTAGTTAATTCATTAGGTAACATAAACTGACAATGTAAAATATTTCTAAAGCATTTATTAATTTTAGTTTCAGCATGTAATAATACATTATTAAAATCAAAACCTGAGCTAACATTAACTAACAATGAACAGTTGTATTTTTAACTAACATTATCAAAGAATAATTGATCATTGGTAATGTGTTAACTAATGATCCCTTACTGTAAAAGGTTACCTATTGTTCTTTATAATTCTGTTTGAAACATTTGTTTACTTTATAGTTTTTTTTTTTATTCTATATAAATGTTCAGTTCTTTTGTTAAAAGTTATAGTACCTATATAAAAGTATATATAAATACCTTTTATAGCATGATGTTTTTTTTGTGCAACTTATTTCAATATTGTGATAATACCATATACCATATACGTGATAAAAGCTTCAGCAATTATTGCAACATGAAATTATTTACTGTCACATGCCTACTTGCATGGAGTTTATTGCTGTTTCTAAATGAGGTGGTACTCGCTACCAGGTGTCTATTAGATCACAACACTGGAGTACAGAGGACTATGAATTGGCATAACACGCACAGTGACTGGAATTTAAAATTGTAAAGAAAAATTACTCAAAAACTGTTAGATATATAGATATAATACACAAGGGGCTGTGCACACAATATCTCTTCCCTTTGTGCCCTGGACGTTTCAATGCAGAGCGCTGCATGTGAGTCCATCATTCTGCACCCAGGACATGCTTTAACGGTTTGTGCTGCTCTGTATCGGAGCCTTTAATATTATAGCATAGTTTTGTGCACTGAAAGATTATTAATAGCCTATCTTGTTCTGTCGCATCTATCATATATTGTTACCTCATTAAAAAGCTGTGCAATACATTTAAAATAAACGTCTTTTAATTTGATAGTATTTATTTTCTACAAATGGTTTCTCATTAAAGGGTTAGACCCTCATGTCAATCCAAACCCGTAAGACCTTCATTTTCGGAACACATATGAAGATATTTTTTATGAAATCCGAGATCTTTCTGACCCCTCCATATAGACCGTAATGCAACGACCACTTTCAAGGCCCAGAAAGGTAGTAAATACATCGTTAAAATAGTTCAATCTTAAGTTTGTTTTTGTGTGCAACCTCTTCCCTGTCAACAAATTATCTATATTTTTTTCTGAATTACCAAACATCTACAAACATACTAGATGGAACACATCCATCCATAGAACTCCAAAAGATTAGGCCTGCTGCTTAGTTGTCCCCTGCTGAAAAATAGGGCCATATTTTTGGAACTGAATTAAGCTGCTTTGAACCAGGCGATATGATACGCATCATGATACAGGGGTTACAATACAATATTTTGCAATACTAAAAGAAAGGTGA
The DNA here is from genome assembly GCA_021554675.1 of Leuciscus idus. NCBI lineage: Eukaryota > Metazoa > Chordata > Actinopteri > Cypriniformes > Leuciscidae > Leuciscus > Leuciscus idus. The sequence continues at coordinate 46,718,549 of CM038622.1, read as the reverse complement.
TATATTTTGGGAAGATGATCTATTTTATTTTTATTTTTTTACTGTCAAAGAACACATATGCATAAAACCTAAGCAAAAACGTTGTTTTATTTAATCAAAACAGTGGGATCTGCAGTTGCATTTACAGTCGTGCTCAGAATTAATCATACCCCTGTTAAATATGATCAAAAATGGCTGTAAAAAATATAAATCTGCATCGTTTATCCTTTTGATCTTTCATTAAAAAAATGTGCAAAAATCTAACCTTTCATTTAAGTAAAAGAATTGAAAGTGGGGGGGGGGGGGGGGGAAATCACATTATGAAATAAATGTTTTTCTCCAAAACACGTTGGCCACAATTATTGCTACCGTTTTATTAAATGCCTTTTTTCAATCTCCTTTTGCCAAGATAACTGCTCTGAGTTTTCTCCTATAATGCCTGATGAGTTGGAGAACACCTGACAAGAGATCAGAGACCATTCCTCCATACAGAATCTCTCCAGATCCTTCAGATTCCCAGATCCATGTTGGTGCTTCTTCTCTTCAGTTCACTCCACTCATCAGGTCAGGGCAGGAGCTTCATTTTGTGCTCCCTAACACATTTTTGTGTTGATTTTGATGTTTGTTTTGGATCGTTGTCCTGATGGAAGATCCAACCACTGCCCATTATAAGATTTCTAGCAGAAGGCGTCTGTTTTTGATTTTTTTATCTGTTGATATTTGATAGAATCCACGATGCCATGTATCTGAATAAGAAGTCCAGGACCTCCAGCAGAAAAATATGCCCACAACATTAAAGATCCAATGGTATATTGTTACGAACCCCTGTTGTTAAAATGCTCGTTTCAAAAGGGTTCAGCAACATAAAAGGAGACGCAAGGCAAAGAGCAGTTTAAAACATTTATTATAGGACTAATAAATGACTGCACAAACTCACGTCTCATAATTTTTCTCTCTCCACATGTAACACACATTTACTCTGCACTAAAGTCAACATAGACATAACAAACACTAACAAATAGAACAAAATAGTAGCACAGTACAAAGAACACAGCTTGAGTTGATCAGCGGCTAGGCATCATGACGCGCACGGAGTTCACCGTTGCGTGTCTCACCCTCCTTCACACTCCACTTATATGCTCAGCACGAGCCATCAGAGCAACGGGCCACAGGTGCGCAAGGGCGGAGCCTACACTCAGAAAGAAACTCCAATTAGAAGACGAGACAAACACACACAAAAATACACAGGCAACACCCATAAGGCTGAGGCCGTAACACTTCTCCCCCTAAAGGAAGAATCAGATGTTTTTCTTTTCTTTCCTTCCTTAGAAGAGAAGAGAAAACTGATTCTGCATGAAATCACACAGAAAGCTTAAACTAATCCGCGAGACAACGCGTCTGCGACCACGTTGTCAGATCCTCTTTTATGATGGATCTCTAAATTATATGGTTGAACCATTAAAGCCCAACGCATCAATCGTTGATTGTGGTTGTACATTTTGCTCAGAAAAACCAGCGGATTATGATCCGTGTAAACAACGATAGGAAAAGAACTAGACCCCACATAAACGTTAAAATGTTGTAAGGCTAACAACATAGCTAAAGTCTCTTTTTCGATCGTTGAATAATTCAACTGATGACGGTTAAACTTAGCTGAAAAGTACGATACGGGGTGGCCTATTTCATCAGCACCCTCCTGCAGCAGGACAGCTCCCACTCCAACCGCACTAGCGTCCACCTCAAGCTGGAATGGACGAGTCACATCTGGAGCAGACAGTACAGGTGCACTGCAAAGGAGAGATTTTGCAGAGAGAAATGCCTGCTGGCACTCATTAGTCCAATTGAAACAAACTTTAGGACTACACAATCTCGTTAAAGAGGCAACAACACTCGTAAATTTTTACAAAAGCACCGGTAGTACCCAACCATCCCCAGAAATCTACGTAGTTCTCTCCTCGTAGTAGGTACTGGGTAGCTGAGGACAGCAGCCACTTTTCCGTCCAATACCTGACCGTTTCCCACCTGCTTCCCTAAATAGGTGACAGAAGCCTTAACAAATTCACATTTTTTTAGATTTAACGTTAAGGAAGCAGCTTCTAATCGGCGAAACACGTCATGTAAGGTCAACATGTGTTCAGCCCATGTAGACGAATAGATGACCACATCGTCTAAGTAGATATTGCAGTTAGGTACCTCGCCTAACACGATAGACATTAAACGTTGAAACGTTGCTGGTGCGTTCCGCAAACCGAATGCCATACGCGTGTACTGCAGAAAAGCATCAGGGGTTACGAATGCGGAGATCTTAGAAGCGCGCTTGGTTAAAGGCACCTGCCAATAACCTTTCAAAAGGTCTAACTTAGTGATGTATTTCGCACCCCCAAGACTGTCAATGCAATCGTCCATTCGCGGTAACGGAAAAGCATCAGCCACAGTGACCGAATTGACCTTTCTAAAGTCAGTACAAAAACGTAAAGACCCATCAGCCTTTGGTACCAGAACGCACGGCGAGCTCCATGGACTATTACTAGGAACAGCGAAACCATTCTGCAATAAATACTTAACCTCACTTTTCATTGCTTCTCTCTTACTTATCGGGCAACGATAAGCATGTTGCTTAATTGGAAGTGCACTACCGACCTCGATGTCATGCTGGATGATATTAGTACCGGGAGGAACGTCGTTGAACAAACTCGGGAAACTATCGATCAACTTCATTACGTCTTCTCGCTGTTCAGGCGATAGATAGGATAGTTGATAGGGAAGCGAAGATAAAACTTCAGAGTTTTCAAAACATCCTCCTTTTAAAGCTTCCATAGACACATTCAACCCGTCATCCTCAGTGTCGGTAGGCAAAGTATAAGTTAGCAGTGAAACATGCTCAGTGGTTAACTCAGTCACCGGTTCACAGACCAAATTCTCAGTGTTCTCTTTTGGTTCAACACGACATAAATATGGCTTCAACATATTCACGTGACATAAACGAGTTTTTCGCCTCCGTTCTGGAGTGTGTAAGATATAGTCAGTTTCACTCAACTTACTTTTTATCACGTAAGGACCGGAAAAACGCGCAGAGAGAGAGGATCCAGGAATGGGAAACAGCACTAGAACTTTCTCTCCTAGCAGAAAATTACGCACAACTGCTTTCCTATCGAAATGTTTCTTCATTTTCTTCTGTGACAGAGAAAGTGCTTCCTTCGCCACAGTACAAGCATTGTGCAAACGTTCACGAGTACGTGATACAAAATCAAGGACGTTGAACTGTTACAGAGAAATTCCTCCTTTAACATTTTCAAAGGACCACGGACATTATGTCCAAACACAAGCTCTGACGGGCTAAACCCAAGCGAGTCCTGTCGCGCTCACGCACCGAAAAAAAAAAAATGGAACTCCATCATCCCACTCGTTCCCAGTCTCTATACAATACTTCCGCAACGCAGATTTTAATGTTTGGTGCCACCTCTCCAAAGCTCCTTGTGACTCAGGGTGATAGGCACTTGATACAACGTGAGACACCCCAAGAGCCTTTAACGATGTACGGAAAACGCGCGACACGAAATTTGAACCCTGATCCGTTTGGACAGTTTTCGGTAGCCCAAAAGTTGTAAAGAATTTCGTTAAAGCTTTAGTTACCGTCTTAGCCGTTATGTTCCGTAACGGAATGGCCTCTGGAAAACGTGTAGCTACGCACATGATTGTCAACAAATATTGACAACCAGACTTAGCCCGAGGAAGTGGACCCACACAGTCAACTAGAACACGCTCGAATGGTTCGCCGACTGCAGGAATAGGGCAGAGAGGAGCAGGCAGTACCACCTGATTAGGTTTTCCACTGACCTGACAAATATGACATGTTGCACAATACTTCACGACATCAGATTTTAACCCTGGCCAGAAAAAATGCTGGAGCACCCGGTTATAGGTCTTAGTTATCCCTAGGTGTCCAGACCAAGGATGGTCATGAGCCAAACTTAAAACATGATTCCGAAATGTCAAAGGAACCACAATTTGATGCACCACATTCCAATCTTCCCGCTGCTCAGGATTTAACGATCTACTCCATTTACGCATGAGCACATTATCATTCCAGTAAAACTGGTGGTTACGCAGCGACATTTTGTCATTTTCAACACTCGCACGACATTTGTCTAATGATAGATCATTTCGCTGAGCTTCGATCAGAGTCTCACGCGAGACAGACAAGTCAGCGGTAAGATCAAAGCAAACAGATGACCTTAAAGTCGTTTTAGACGAGTCTGGAGAGTCAGGAAGAACATCAGTTTTCAAAATCTTTGAAAAGACAGAATCGCCGAGAGTATCACTTTCCGGAATGTTATGATTCGCTTGTGCTCGCGTCACCACAGCACTAAACACATTTGGCAAATTTTTACCAAGTGCATCAGCCTGCGAATCATTACATGGGACATCAACCACTTGCACCACCGGCATTACCCTACCTCCAGCTATGTCATTTCCCATGATAAAATCAACACCTTTCACAGGTAAAGATGGACGAACTGCAACCTCAAAACACCCAGATGCTAAATCAGAAGTATACGCGATGAAGCGGAACAGGCACAAAACCCATTTCAATACCCTGCACAATCGCGCTTGTATTACACGCAGAGTCAGCACAAAAATCCAGAATATCTGATAATATAAAGGACTGAGACCCTCCGGTGTCACGGAGAATTCGTACAGGTTTTCGGCTTTCGACCCTCTCATTTAACGACACAAATCCATCGAACACGAAAGGCTGAAAACAACTATCAGGGGTCGCAGGAGAAACTGAAATCGACGGAGACAAAGTTTTCACTAACACAGAACCTCGAGGGTGAAAAGATGAGGAATCTTGTCGCTCTTGTTTACGTTTTAAAATACGACACTCAGCCATAATATGTCCCATTTTATGACAATAACCGCACTCTCTATTAGACTTCGGACTGGTAGGAACCCATTTAGTTCTCGAATCAGAAAGATCTTCATTTTCGTTTGAGGAAACCCTAGACTCAGACGAACGCTTAAAAAACACAGTTTTGTGCATTAATGCATACTCGTCAGCTAACACAGCAGCCTGTTGTACCGTGCTGACTTTTTGTTCGTTGAAGTACAACGCAGTACGTTCTGGAACACAGTTTTTAAACTCTTCGATCAGCAACAGTTCTCGCAACGAATTATAATCAGTTACCTTGCACGCTTTGATCCACCGATCAAATAAGATGCCCTTTTCGCGAACGAATTCGACATAAGTTTGAGACGTAACTTTTTTCGTGGTACGAAATCGCTGTCGATAGTGCTCAGGAACTAATTCATATGCTCGTAAAATTGCAGTTTTCACGGCATCGTACTGCACGCTTTCCTCTAACGAGAGAGATGCACACACCTCTTGTGCCTTACCTGATAGTTTACATTGCAACATTAGTGCCCAAACCTCGTTTGGCCATCTTAATGCAACCGCAACGCGTTCAAAAGCTTGAAAATACGCTTCAACTTCCTTCTCACGGAAGGGTGGAACGATAGAGATATTTTTAGCCACATCAAAGTGTGTCGAAAACGGCGCTACAAACTCAGATGCAGTATCAGACGGCACAGAATTAATACCTGAATTTGATGGACCAGCCGGTGTCTCGAAATTACTCTCCAGCCTAGATGTTTTAACAATAGATTTTTTAGGTACTGGAGCAGCCTGCAGCTCTAACTCTCGTAGTCGCACTTTCGTTTCAGCATCAATTCGGTACATTTCAATCTGATGCTTCAAATCATCTTGTCTCGCCTGAGCTCTATCCTGAGTTTCTAATTGTAACCGCGCTAAACGTATCTTTAAACGTGAATCTAAATGCAAACCTGGTGATGCCTCGGTGGAAAGCGAAAGAGGTTCAAACCTAGGCATTGAGAAAGACGGACCTACCTCCGCGCCAACCCCAGTCACTGGAGTCACTGGAACACCACTCGACACACGTAAGGACGAACTTCCTGCAGCTGGTGCCGCCAACTCCGCTGCTGGAACAGTCTCAGAAGGAAATACCCCCTTAGTAATCAAACTAGCCACTAAACAAGCTTTTAACTCTGCTTTACGTAGTGTTCTAGAGATAGAAATCTCATAATGTTGAGCAATAAGAAACAAATCATTTTTTTGACATGTCTCTAATACCTCAACACTAGGTTGATCTATAAATTGATTTAACTCAAACTTTGCCATCTTTACAGAAAAGAAAATGCAAAAATGCAAAAGTAATCGGGATAATCCAACACTCTCTGGACCTACCTACCTAACCATTACTCTAACTATACCCTACCTAATCTTCAGAGGGTACCGATTAAGAGATCGCTCTCTCCCCCGGAATACCTCCAAAAACAACAAACTAAAATAATAAAGAAAAACAATAAACAGTAAACCGTCGTCAGGACTGGCGCTAAGCACAGCCCCGCTGGTTTACTCTTTCTAACCAGAGAATATGGATCACCTGAATCAAATTAGATCAATCAAATTACTAGGCTACTCAGACACATATCCTGGACCACAATCCGACGACAAATTCTGGACGAGCCCCCATTTATGTTACGAACCCCTGTTGTTAAAATGCTCGTTTCAAAAGGGTTCAGCAACATAAAAGGAGACGCAAGGCAAAGAGCAGTTTAAAACATTTATTATAGGACTAATAAATGACTGCACAAACTCACGTCTCTCAATTTTTCTCTCTCCACATGTAACACACATTTACTCTGCACTAAAGTCAACATAGACATAACAAACACTAACAAATAGAACAAAATAGTAGCACAGTACAAAGAACACAGCTTGAGTTGATCAGCGGCTAGGCATCATGACGCGCACGGAGTTCACCGTTGCGTGTCTCACCCTCCTTCACACTCCACTTATATGCTCAGCACGAGCCATCAGAGCAACGGGCCACAGGTGCGCAAGGGCGGAGCCTACACTCAGAAAGAAACTCCAATTAGAAGACGAGACAAACACACACAAAAATACACAGGCAACACCCATAAGGCTGAGGCCGTAACAATATTAAATTGTACACATGCGGTACTTTTTATTCTTGTGTGCATCAAACCCACCTAGCGTGTTTTTTTTTTTTTATCTGACTACAGAACCCTGTGCCGTTTAAAGTTCCAGTTGTGTCTGACAACTGAATATGCTGGAGTTTGTTTTTGGATGAGCGAGGAGAATTTTTCTTGAAAACCTCCCAAATAACATGTGGGGATGTAGGAGTTGTTTGATTTTTTTATATTTTTTTTTTATAGGCTTTCTGACCCCAAGACTCAACTAATCTCTGCAATTCTCCATCCGTGATTATTGAAGAGTCTTTGGCCACTCAAACTTTCATCCTCATCGTCCATTTAGACAATATAGACACACGTCCTCTTCCTGGCAGATTCGTAACATCTTTAGTTGATTATAACTTCTTAATTATTGCCCTGATGGTCAAAATGGGGATTTTCTATTCTTTAGCTATTTTCTTACAGCCACTTTCTATTTTGTGATGCTCAATCTTTTGCTGCGCATCAGAACTATATTCTTTGGTTTTACTCATTGTGATGGATGATTAAGGGAATTTGGCCTTTGTGTTTCCTCATATTTAAACTCCTGTGAAACAAGAAGTCCTAGCTGGACAATTTCATGTTCCTAGTCACCCTGGTGTGCTAAAAAAAAAAAAAAAAAGGTAAATATTAATGGGAATATACTTCAGAGATATTTTACTCATAAAAAATTCTAGGGGTACCAATAATTGTGGCCAACGTGTTTTGGAGAAAAACATTTATTTCATAATGTGATTTCCCCCCCACTTTCAATTCTTTTACTTCAATGAAAGGTTAGATTTTTGCCAATTTTTTTTTTAATGAAAGATCAAAAGGATAAACGATGCAAATGTATTTTTTACAGCCATTTTTGATCATATTTACCTGGGGTATGAATAATTCTGAGCACGACTGTATACAGTACCTAATCCCTATTTTATGCAATCTAAGTAAAGGGAAAATAGTAACGTTCTTAAGCAGGATTTAATAAACATAGTTTGTATATACTGTATTCTTGGATCCTGCGTTAAAAGGTTCACAGTTTTTAATTTCCCAAGTATTTAAAATTACATAAAAAATAAATAAAATAAAAATAAAAACATATTTAGCATGTTTTGGCTACGCTTCCATTATTGTAATGGCCACTTCTCAGGTCTTTCATTTCCCCAATCAATAATTCTGGAATTTAATGCTCAGAATTAAAGTTAGTTCACAAATTCTTAGGAAAACCCTCATTTTCGAGGAATCCATCGACTTTTCCAACAAGTGTTTTCTGGTAGAACATGCAATATGAATAATATAAAGAGGATTAGTAGAACATTTAAGCCAATGATTGTGGTTGCCAGTTTTCATTTAGTGGTAACTACAAGGGAGGCAAAGCCAAAGCACAAATGAGCAGTAATCCTTCAAATCCCTCTACCCATAAACACAGTCTGCCTGACATCACCCTGGCAACCTTAACCAGAAGTCTTACTAATTCACCAATCACCTAAAATAGAAACACAACTTTCATATAAACCATATGAGAATACATATGCAAGCATTTGATTAAAAAAAATAAACACAACTTTCATATACACTATATGAGAATACGTATGCAAGCATCTAATTTTATTTGTTTCTGTGGATCTAAATCTACAGGGCTTTTGGAGATTTTGACTTTATCTTTCTTGCTTGTTCCTGTTTTTATGCAGAAAGACATTCATTATTATGTTTATAAAGCTCAAGCAGCTTAACATTGAAATATTATCTTAGTCTTTCTGAGCACCTACATTCCTGTGAAAGGACTCCTGCTGAGGAGAGCCAGAATCAGAGGATTGCATAATAATTAATAACAGAGAAGAGCTTAAAAGAAATAGCCACCATATGAGCCTTTAACTTTGGGTGAGGGATATCAATATGCACAAAGAAAGAATTAAAAAATTATGTATGGCAAGTGAATAAAATTAAAGCCTATAGTTATGCCATTATGATGACATGATTAAATTAAAGCACAGTCAGTGCTGGCTGGTATACCGTTTCATCTGGTATACCGGTTTCAATTTTGTTTATAATATGTATTTTTCAAAAACTGCCATACACAAACCCATTTTAATTGAAACAATTGCTTCATCTATTCAGAGGTCATGAAGAGCACTAAGTAGAGTGTACTGAGAGAGGACCTCTATTAACTGCATACACTTCTTACTAATGGTTATATCTTTATAAGACAACAATAAACTTTCTCTTTTTAACATGGCAAATACCATGTAGAACCCTACAATTTCTGCAATCGGAAAACTTGGACAGGAATCCAGTCAAAAAAGGAACTCATAGTATAAAGCCGACTGTCACAGAATTTTAGATGAATAAATTGAAAGTAAAATGAATCAAATCATGATATGGATTAGTTTCTGTGAATATTAAAACTAAAAAAGGCTGCTATTAAAATATGAAGTCTGCATGTCTCTGTGTGAATAAGCACAGCAGTTTTTGTCGACTACTGAAGCACGCATGATGCTCGTGGTGTTTTTAGTGTCTGCCATCTCACTATCTGAGGAGGACACAAACACATCTGCTCTGAGATTCACTTCACAAGCATTTCACTATTTCGTTTGATAAAACTTATCAGATACATACAGAAACTAAAAGGTCTTAACGTCAACCTAACAAAATAAAAGTTTGGTTTAACTTATATAGAATTTAGGATATATACATTAATCACAGAAATATATTACCATTGCACAGTTGACTGTACTTCTAGTAGTAGTAATAGTTGTAGTAGTTTTATACAAATACATACAATTTTTGTTTATATATATATATAGGAATATTTTCACATTGAATATCCAAAACAATGCAGCAACAACATAAAGACAGTATATTTTAAATATTTGTTTAATGACATCTTTGTACTAAGTACTATGAATAAGGCCTGTATCACTGATCCCAGTACTGATACTAATGTCTCTATTAAATGGATTTTTTTTTTTTTTTTTTTTTAGCCATTAATTATACCCATTCAATATTATATTATAATTGAAAGCTACACATTTCTGACCTGCCAACCATGGAATTTTTTTGGGAGTACCATCAGTGTGACGGGATACAGAGTTTGGCGGGAGGCGTTTCTGCCTGAATTGGTCTAAAATCTTGTCTTCTTAATTCTTACTTCTTAAAAATCTTATTTTTTTTGTTTGCAATTTCAAGTATTTAAGGATGTGCGCTACGACTAATTTGACAGTTGTTTAAACAGAGGTTTTTTGTAATTACGTATGGATAATACGAAATGCTTTCTGACATTTCAACAGAAAAACAAACAAAAAAACAAGCAAGAACAAAATTTAAACCTAGCACGTTAATTTTCATTTTACAATTATTTTCTCTCTCTGTGCACGCACGTTTGTTGTTTGTGAGACAGATAAGTAACTAATGTACTAGTTTTCATACAAAATAAATATGTAACATAATTAGGTACTTCAATTATTATTAACACAATAACATAACACATAGGCTATGTTTCTCAACACTGAAAATGAATAAATAAACGCCTTTTACATCATCTGTAATTATGATGACTGACATCATCTGTTTCCAGACTTGTGCTTGTCAGTCATCCATGATTTCAGTTTTAAAATCTTTGCTAACCTGCACATTATGTTGTGCTGAAGAAAGTGGATGTCTTCGACTGGAAAGTGGTCTAAATTATGGCCGAATTCCTGTTAAGGCAGTATGTTCGAGTAAATACTGGTCACTAACCAAAACTAGGACAGTACTCATATTTACTGTATGCCTGTCTTTAATTTCTTCATTCTGCCCAAAAAAAAAAAAAAAAAAAAAAAAACCACACACTGGTAAAACATCCATCCCAACCAGTTTACTTTAAGGATATAGAAGTACCATGACTACTGTACTGTCCTCGCTTAAGAAATCAGTCAGACGGCAGGGGTCGAGTGGGATTTTGTGTTGCTGTTGATTTGCAGTCTCTTTTTAATTATAAGCCTTACGCATTAGTCAATCATCCCTGCTTGCTATTTGGGGAATGAACCCAGCGCTATGACTGGTCGAACTCTTCTTCTTTTGCAGTTGCTTGATTTGAGTTACCAGGCTTTTCCATAGTTTAGAGTGACAAACGCTTTGGTTACTCACGTGACCTCGGTTCCCTGAGATAATGGGAACGAGCATTGCGTCAGATAATTTTCTCTGATCGCTATGGGGAAACTTTGTTTTCGCCGAATACTGAAGTCTGATATAAGTCGCACTGAAAGGTTATTTAGTCAGATTTTTTCAACTGAAGCACGACAGTGTCGACTTGCACATATGTGCAGTAGCGCAGCATGATACGCAAGGCTCATTCCCGTTATCTCAGGGAACCGAGGTTTGTTGTTTGTCTGTGCTTCATAGCTGGCAGCCCCTTAGAGCAGCTTCCAAAGCACACTGGCTGGAGCGCTCAACGTAGAACCTAAGGGCCCGGACCGGGCAGAGTGGGTGTGGTGACTGATCACCCTCAGCGGAGGGGAGAGCAGAGAGCGATATAATATGTACTCTAAAGGGCATGGAGAGCACTTTAGGTACATAGCCTCGTTTGGGTTTAAGGACTACCTTACTGTCGTTAGGCCCAAACTTTAAGGAACCGTATGTAAGAAATGTATTTCAATTAATCATAAAATGGCCCTGATATGTCACTAGACATTTAGAAATCATGTTCATTTCAAATACTTATATCACTGACAACAGTAGTCCGGCCAGGATATTGTCATTTAAAAGTGAAGTTGCAGCCCTCAACTGATGTTGATGTTGTCATGTTGTGTTTTGGCCTGATGCTCCACCCTCCACCTATCTACTAATCACGAAGTCAGTAGTGTTTCGGCATCCGGGTTGCCAGCTCTGCTCTAGTTACCACAGCTGCAGCTACAAACGTGTCGGATAAAAAATGTCTAACGTTACGAAACCTAAAGGACCTCGTTATGAATCCGAAATACGTTGTGACAAAGTCAGAGAAAAAACGTACTGTGTAGGACTCGTCACTTGCCATTGGAAGCTCCTTGTAGCAGCCTACGTTTCTGCTGGATCCTGCAGCCTAACTGGCAACCTCGAGTCAGGGGGGAGGGGATACACCGCTCTACAGTAATTTGAAAGTGATTGCAGTACCAGTTTTGGCCACAATCTTACATACGGTTCCTTTAAGGCAGGAAGGGTCCACTGAGAGAGCCTGCAGATCACCAATACGCCAATCACCAATACGCAGAGCCAGCAAGAGAGCGATCTTTAGCGAAAGAGGACAAAGGTCGGCTGTCAAAAGCGGCTCAAATGGAGGGCCTCTGAGTGCCCTATGAAAGCCCTATGACCAATGGACAGATCCCAGGAAGGGACTGTGTACGGGCGAGTTTAGCCTCCTGGCTAAGAAATCTGACCATCAGGTCGTGTTTCCCAATTGATTGGCCAGCTATAGGGTCGAGGTAAGCAGCGAAAGCTGCTGTGTATACTTTGAGCGTAGACAGAGTGCGTCCGCCGTCCAACTGCTCCAGGAGAAAAGATTCCCGAGCCCCAGAGATCGGGTTTATAACTCTCCGAGTGAGGCTTGAGCGCTCCCGTCGAGAGACCGTAGGTCGAGGCTCCACAGCTCGGGCTGGGGATGAACCCTTTCACTTGGGAATGGAGACCCCTTCTCAGAGGGATCAGCCATGGTGCTGCAGACAGCAGCTGGACCATTCCCGGGAACTACCAGAGTGTTGCCACAAGTAAGACCGAGCATCTGTCCTCCCTGATTCAGCTGATGACCTGAGGGAGCAGTGCTACCGGCGGGAAGGCTTAGAGGCATAGAGGAGGCCAACTGTGGACCAATGCATCCTTTTTCTTTCAAAAAGAATATCAGATAGTGGGTATTCTCTTCTGACGTGAAGAGATCCACTTCTGCCTGTCTGAAAATGCTCCAAATCAGGGGGTGGAGTCTGCATTCCCCTGGACGCAGTCAGTTCCAGGATAGAAAATCTGCCCCCGTGTTCATGGAGTGCGGCACATTCAGAGATCTTATCAAGCTGAGATTGTCCTGTGTCCACAGGAGGTGGCGTGCCAGTCTGTTCAGAAGACGGGACCTGAGACCGCCTTGACGATTTATATACTTTCGTGACTTATCGCGCTTTTAATATTTCTTTTCAATATAAAGCACATCCTGCTCTTTTCTTTCTCTTTCATTCAGATTTTGTTATAACCTTAAATAGAATCGTCAACTGAAATCTGCGCGGAATATCAAAAATACGACACATTTATAGGACATAAAGGGTCTCTGCGGCAAAAGTGAAAGTACCAGAGGCCAGCGGGTGAAATGTTTCGAAATGTCTCTTTGCAAAGCAAAGTACCCGTTTCATTAAATGGATATATTAAAGATTATATAGCATACTTTTACATTTTCGCTGCTGTTCTAAAATGATTTTCGCCATTACCTTAAACAAGCTGCAGCTGCTTGAATCCCAGTGCAGGAGCTGTAGTTTACCACAGAAACGTAAGTTAAGTGGTTAGTTGATAGCTGTGGTGACTCATGACACTCGCGAACAGCACTGAACACGCACTTTTGCCGGTACAACTTGAATATTATTATTATCATAAACTTTTAATTAACTTCGGTAGGCTGTACAACAAGGGAATTGTAATTGGCTGATTTTTCTGCAGAGAGCCGATCTCTGTTTATGTGTTTTAATTTTTTTAGCATTTGTTGGGGCTTTAGCAAGAGCTGGCGTGCTTTCTCAAGCCTGATGTACACTTTCACCTGGCTCCGCAGCGTGAGCCTCCACTTCAGGTGTTTGTTCACAGAGAGCAACGCCACAGAGGAGTAGCAATACAGATTGGCGTTATTTTTTTTGTGTGTCTTATCGAACTTGAATGGTTTAATAGCACTTGAATGAATGATAGCGTGATCATATAGCCTACTGTAGCACAGTCAAAGGATGATAGAAAAAAAACGATGCTGCGTTAATAGCGTTAAATTTTTTTAACGTCTTAAAATGAAAAAAAATAATTGCATGCATTAAAGGAGCTATGTGTAGGTTTTTACTTAAAAAAATCTTTAAGATAGAGTTTTCATTTGTACATGTATGAGCCAACCATGATGTAATAAAAAGAATGACACCTTGACTGTCCACCACGGTTGCCTCTGCTTTATGCACAGCTGCACTACTTCCTGAACTTCAGGCAGGTCCTCTGTTTCCTGTCTGACATTATTGGACAAACTGATTAATCCAGGTGGTCAGGCACACCTGGATTAATCAGTTTGTCCAATAATGTCAGACAGGAAACAAAGGACCTGCCTGAAGTTCAGGAAGTAGTGCAGCTGTGCATAAAGCCCCGAATCAGCGCGGAAATTCACAAAATGTGACGTCATGCGCGTTCTCGTCTACTTGGGCTTACATCCGTACGGCACGGCAGCCATTATTAGTAAGCAGCGGCAATCGGTAGTGTTTGCAAATGGTGTTTTCTTACCTCAAACATTATGCTGGTGAATCTTGATGAGCCTTCAGTGGTTGTTGCGGCAACCCTGGTTGATGTGGTCGTACGAGCGTGTGCGCACCGAGAACGAGCATGAGACTGCCTACAGTTCCTCTAACGGCCACTGGTGTCAGTAACTGTTAGAAATTTCAGAACCTACGCAATGCTCCTTTAACACGATAATTCCGAAATCCCTAAATAACAATAATAGAGTTACTATAACACAAAAACTCAATGTTCTTCATTACAATCTGCTAAAATAAAGTTTGGTCTAACTTATAGAAATTTTGAAAATATATGACTATTGCACAAATTAATGTACTTATAATACAATTTCATGTTTTTAAGGAATATCACAAGTTTTCATGTTTTAATTTAAACTATGTATGTATGTATGTGTGTGTGTATATATATAAAACAAGAAATTGTATGTATGCATGCATGTATGTATATATATATATATATATATATATATATATATATATATTTTGAAAGGTAAACTTAGGTAAAAAAAAAAAAAGGTAGATTTATAAATGTATTTGATTACCACCATTTTTAAAGTACATTAGAATTTTTTCTATGATAAAATAAGCCACCAAAAACACCATGAGACAGATTTTTGGTTATACCACTCAGCACTAAGCACAATAGATCATCGGTGTATTGACGGAGTAATACAGACCATCAGGTGGTCTAGTTCCTATTAAGGATTCAATTCTACTGAACAACTTCATAGGAAAAACAACAGGTTTAAGCATCAAATGGAAAGCCAACTGAAAGGCAAAGTGTAGAACTGCATTTGGACACTAGCCTGGACCTTTTTAATACGTTAGTAAACTTGAAGGCTGGGAAGGACAAAATAGTTTTCATAGGGGGAGGCTGAGAGTTCTTTTTAACCGTTAATCACACTGGAAATGACACAAACCAACACACAGGCAAAGCAAAAGGAGGGTGGGAGAAAGATGGCAAGGGACAGAGAGAAAGTATGGCATGCCCACTGGCAGGTTTGAAGGCTGGCTTACAGAACTGTGCCAATGCCAGGCAATACCCACATGCCTCTCAGTTTGCGTTCCTGGCACAGTAAGGTTAGGAGGAAGTGGATGACTCAAAGACTAGAGAGAAACAGAAGAATGGACCTTATCCAGCTGGACATTTTTATATCTGGTTGCATGAATTCAGCTGGTGAGAGGGAAGAAATGAAAATCACAAACACAGCACGAACAGTATTTTATTATTAGAAATACTAATACTATGTAATACTAATCTAATACTATTAGAAATTCTAATACTAACTAATCTAATACTATTAGAAATTCTAATACTAACAGTATTCAGTGTGAATAAAATTTGTCTTCAAAAGATGGCAATTCTCTAATCAGAGTGACGGATTCTCGTAACTCTTGTCATCTTTTAAGGATATCGTATCGGTTATCCAAAAGCGCCTGCTTTTTTTATGATGTTTTTTTTGTAACGTAAAGCAGCAGCAGGTCATCCATTTTCACTACTTTGAAACCGCAGCGCGGGCGTGCTTAGAATAAAAAGACCATTATCTTTTGTTGGTGTGGACGTGAATATCAGTTATAGTTATAGTTCTTGGTGTAAACGGGCCTTAAGACTGGTTGCCCACTGAAGCTAAGTAGGGCTGAGCCTGGTCAAACCTGGGAAAACCAGGTAGCTGCTGGAGGCGTTAGTGAGGCCAGTAGAGGGGGCTAACCCTGTGGTCTGTGTGGGTCCTAACGCCCCAGTGTAGTGATGGGAACACTATACTTTCAAAAGGCACCGTCCTTCGGATGAGACGTTCAACCGAGGACTCTCTGTGGTCATTAAAAATCCCAGGATGTCTTTGGAAATAAAGTAGGGGTGTAACCCCGGTATCCTGACCAAATATGCCCATTGGCCTCTGTCCATCATGGTCTCCTCTAATGGTCCCCATATATACTGATTGGCTCTATCACTCTGGCTCCTCTCCACAAATAAGCTGGTGTGTGGTGGGCGTTCTGGCGAGGTATGGCTGCCAATTAATAAGTCAATATAGTGTTGGAAATAAGGTTCGAGTTAAATGGTTGCCATGGGTAACTACGACAACAACCACATAGATAAAAATCTCTCATTTATGAGCATAAATAATTCTGTAAAAATAATAAAACCATGCTACAGCCTACATATGTGTGTGTGTGTGTGTTCTCAATACTGTACCACCAGGAATGCTCTAGGCTGCTGTTATGAAACAATGTTGAAATCAGTAGACACCTGTGAAGTTGTTAATCTTCTATATTATTGCCTATCAATGCAGAGTAACAAAAATTGTGATGTAAATGTTCTGTGAATGAATAAATGTATGGAAACAGGTGGCTAGACATCTTGACACAAACAGCTGAAGTGAAAACTGGAGTGAAATTGGTTTTGTTGTGTGAAGACTGGCTGCATACACACAGCTGAGGAAAGCATACAGCAGGCAGTTTAAGAGCGAGTTGAAAAGAAAACTGATGCACTGTGCTGTCTGAAACATCCTCAGTAAACGCTCTCCTCTCAACAGCAGGGACTCAGACTGGACACTAACAAGAACTAGAACTGTCCTGCTGATTGACAGCGTGACTTCATGAACATCTGCTTCTTACGTCATCCATGACAGCATTTCAGAATCAGACAAAAATCCTTGAGTTTTGGTTTGGGTGTGCAGTCATGCTTTGGGTTTGTTTGTTGGTTTGTGTGCAAGAAAATTATGCATGGAGACAAATGTTTGAACTGGGGAATCACTTTGTGTTTGCAAGGGTATTTCGTGTCTGGCCCTGCAGACATGAATATAAAGGCCGATTTCATGGCACCAGCTTCCCCACAATTCCTTGACACAGGATTAGGAAACATTACGACAGAGAATAAAAATCTGCTTGTACAGTGGAACCAGCCAAAACAATGAATCAGACCTGAGAGAAAATGGAAGCTAGCAGACAAAATTAAAGAACATTTAACAACGAGAATATACATATACACATATATATATACACATATACATACATACATACATACATACATATATATGTGTGTTTTGTTTTTATATACGTATATGTAATTAAGCATGAAAATAACCGAAGGAAATATATATTTGATTAACAAATTAAGCCGACTAATATGATTTATATTCTTTAGGTTTATCTTCTAATACATTTAAAAATTAGGAATGCAGTGAAAATACAGGTATCGGTTTTTGGTATCGGTATCGGCAAGTACCAAAAATGGGAGTATCGGTTATCGGATTCGCAAAAAAAAAAAGGAAAAAAAAAAGAAGTGGTATCCCTACTCAAAATAGCTGGAATGTGACTACACCTTTGCATCATTTAGTATACTTGGAATCATGAATATGCAAATGAGCTCCCCTCTCCACTCACTCATACAAGCTCATCTACAAGTCAATGTATCATGACTACGTTATGAAACAGCCAATAATGTGTCGCTACTATTACACAAACCATGTTCCCGTTCACCATCTCAGAGTTCTGCCTTCTAAAAATCAGCATCCATAGAAACACTTTGAACAACTTAGAACGTCAGTGGAGAAAGGCATATAGTTCATTATAACATCATAATATATGATGCATTCGACTTGCACTCAGATTGATATGGTAAACTCAACGCAATCTTTACATTCTTTACTGTGTGTACAATCTCTGAGCTTTAGGAAGCCTCTGGACAGAGCTGATGTTTATGGGCGTTTAGCTTTCAAAACACACACTGTAGTACGCAGTAGACCAATCGTAACTTGGTCATCTAACCAATCAGAACAGAGCAGGCTCACAGAAAGGAGGGATTTAGAGAGACTGATTCATCCTTCGAGTTGTTTGAGAATCATTGAAAAATGTACAATGTATATTATGAGAAAATTAAACAGTTTTTTGACCTTTTACCTGTAGAAGGACACCTCCAAAACAAAATCAGGAGCCTTTAAAATAGCATAATAAGGGCACTTTAGAGCATATTAAAAACATCACAGACACAACATTAAAAACTTGATTTTCACCACAGGGAGTCTTTAAACAAATATAAGTTTTAACTGTTTTTTGACATATAAAATATTTTTTGTGTTGTAATCATATATTATGTGCAGACCTACTATGTACTAACGCAATTATGCAGTTAACGAACACTTAAGCCCCTTTCACACAGAGATTCTGGAAAATACACGGATAAAGTGACCCGGGATTTGACCCGGGTTCGTTTGATTTTGGTTCATTCACACAGCCAGTGATTTTCCGGAATCAGAGAGTGCGTTCACACACAACCCGTAAAAATCCCGTAAAGACACGTGACATCGATGTGACTTGTAATGTCTCGCTTGTGCATTTTATTCTCTGATTCGATCATAAACTTGCGCCCTACGTATCGTTTCACTAGCTGGCGAACGATCCCGGCTTCAGCGTCATCCATATACGGCATTATTACGGCTTTTGTTCACACAGTGCGCGTCCCGGGACTGAACACGGCAATGTTACTAGGTCCCCAACCCGGAATCGATGCCGTCATCAATCACGGGTCGTGTTTGCGTTCACGACTCCGCCAGTCGGAGATCACCAAAATTAATGTTAAAGAGGTGTGTACGATGTAACTCGCAAGTACGATGTCAGGCACTGTAATTTGCTCTGACCCCCTTCCTGTTCGCAGGAGTGATGAGATACTTAGTAGATTGTCCTCACTCAATGGCTGGTTGTCTAAGTGGTGTCCGCAAAATAATATAGAATTCATAGACAATTGGAAAAGTTTTTGGGGCAGACCTGACCTGTTGAAAAGAGATGGTATTCATCCCTCCTGGGATGGTGCTGCTCTTCTCTCTAGTAATATGGCACATAGTCTTAGAGCTCAAACATGACAATCTGGGGCTCAGGTCAGGAAGCAGACAGACTGGCTAAACCGACCGTCTGCTAGCTGTCTCACGTCACCAAGGTCAGATAAATCCCATCACATAGAGCCTCTTTCACCTAGATATCATCATATAGAGACTGTATCTGTTCCCCGAATTAGGACATACAAAAAACTTCCAAACCCATCTAAGGGTAAAAATGTAATTGATGTTCAACAAATAAAAAACAGATATAATACAAATGAGCAAATGAGCAAATGATAAAACTTGGGTTGCTGAATATTAGATCCCTTACTTCAAAAGCACTTATTGTTAATGATATGATTACAGACTATAATCTAGATGTGCTGTGTTTGATAGAAACCTGGCTAAAACCAAACGATTACATTACTTTAAATGAGACCACCCCGCAAGATTACTGTTATAAACATGAACCTCGTCTGAAAGGCAAAGGGGGAGGTGTTGCTGTAATTTATAGTAATATTTTTAGAATTACTTAGAAGTCTAGTTTCAGATATAATTATTTTGAAGTGTTGGTGCTTAATATAGCAATATATAGTGTAAATGATAAATCACGTTTGAGATTTGTGCTGGCTACTGTATACAAGCCACCAGGGCACCATACAGACTTTATCAAAGAATTTGCTGACTTTCTATCAGAATTAGTACTGGTTGCAGATAAAGTCATAATTGTTGGTGATTTTAATATACATGTAGATAACGAAAAAGATGCATTGGGATTGGCATTTAAAGACATTCTTAACTCTATTGGAGTTAGACAACACGTGTCAGGACTTACTCATTGTCGTAATCATACCCTAGATCTAATATTATCACACAGAATCAATGTTGATGCCGTTGAAATTCTGCAGCAGAGCCATGACATCTCAGATCATTATCTGATCTCGTGTAAACTTAATTTAGCCAAGGCTGCAAAGCCGACTCCATGTTACAAATATGTTAGACCTATCACTTCTGCCACTAAAGATTGCTTTATTAATAATCTTCCTGATCAGTTTCATCATCTCAGCATCCCAGATAGCTTAGAAGAACTCGATATTGCGACAGAAACTTTTAACTCTCTCTTTTCCAGCACTTTAGACACAGTTGCTCCGTTGCGCTTAAAGAAGATTAAAGAAAATAGTCCAACGCCGTGGTACAACAAGCACACTCGGGCCCTTAAGAGAGCAGCCAGAAAAATGGAGCGCAACTGGAAGAAAACAAAACTAGAGGTATTTCGCATTTCATGGAAAGAGAGCTCGATTGCATACAGAGAGGCCTTAAAAGCTGTTAGATCTGCTTATTTGTCAACCCTATTAGAAGAAAATAAACAAAACCCTAGGTATTTATTTGAGACAGTGGCTAAACTAACGGAAAATAAAGCTTCAGGCCCAGAAGTTTCCAAGCAGCACAGCAGTAATTGATAATATCAGGGAGAAAATTATAACTATGCAACCGTCTACTACAGTATCACATCAGGCATCACATTGTAGTGTCCCTAAGAGGAAGAATTCGTTAAACTCGTTAAATCGAAAAGACTCGAAAATTGTGTTGGCATTAATGGAATTGCATTAGCATGGTTTAAATCATACTTATCTGACCGTTATCAGTTTGTAGCAGTAAATGAAGAGATGTCTCATCGATCACAAGTTCAGTATGGCGTACCACAAGGCTCAGTACTAGGACCGTTGCTTTTCACTCTGTACAAGCTACCCTTGGGAGATATCATTAGGAAGCATGGCATTAGTTTTCACTGTTATGCTGATGATACTCAGCTCTATATTTCTTCACGCACTGACGAAACTTACCAATTCACAAAATTAACGGAATGCATAGGTGATATAAAAAATTGGATGACTAGTAATTTCCTACTACTTAATTCAGAAAAAAAACAGAGATTCAGTTCAGTTCAGTTCAGTTCAAGTTTATTGTCATATGCATATTCGTACAGAGTACCACAGCAATGAAATACAATGTGCCTTAGCACTCTCTCAGCACCAATCAATAAATAAGGTAATATAAAAATGTAATTAAATTTAAAACATCAGCTCAAACCTCAACTCTCCTTCCTCTTGCACTATCGTTCAGTAGCCTTACAACCTGTGGATAAAAACTGTCCCTAAAACGTGATGTAAGCGTTGGGATGCTCTGCAACCGTCTCCCTGATGGGAGTTGGGAGAAGAGACTATGTGCCGGATGACTAACATCCTGTGTAATACCCAATGCCTTCCCAGTGCTGCGTTTCCAATAAATGTCCTGGAGCGATTCCAGTGGAACCCCAATAATTTTTTTATGCAATTTTAACCACCTTTGTCAGAAGATTCAATTCACTTGAAGTAGCTCTGCCAAACCACACTGTAATATTACCTGTCAATATACTCTCAATTGTACAGCGGTAATTTTTTTTTTTTAAATGTTAAGTGACATACCATATTTCTTGAGACACCTCAAGAAGTAAAGCCTCTGGTGTGCCTTTTTAATGGCACAGGTGATATGGAAAGACCATGAAAGGGAGTCTGAAATATGAATGCCTAAAAACTTAAAAGTATTAACAATTTCAACTGCAGAGTTATTTATGTAGACAGGTGTATGTGTGGGTTTATTTCTTCTAAAATCTATGATGACCTCCTTAGTTTTCCCCACATTAAGGGACAGATTATTTCTTCGGCACCACATGATCACATTTCTCACCTCATCCCTATAGGCAGTTTCATTATTGCTGTCAATGAGTCCTACCACAGTAGTATCGTCTGCAAATTCTGCAGATTCTAATTATTGGACAAAAAACGTCCTCATGTAATAATCTAGAATACTGTCTAACACTTGATGGCTGCCCTGTCAAGTCTTCGTCGTCAGTTAGGAACCTGGGTGTGCTCTTTGATACCAATCTTTCATTTGAAAGTCACGTGTCTAGTATCTGTAAAACCGCATTTTTCCATCTTAAATGGAAAGTTCATGACATCAAGGCTAGATTATTGTAATGCTATTATGGGTGGTTGCCCTGCACGCTTAATAAACAAATTACAGCTGGTCCAAAACGCAGCAGCTCCAGTTCTTACCAGAACCAGGAAGTATGACCATATTAGCCCAGTTCTGTCAACACTGCACTGTTATTAAACATCGTATACATTTTTAAATATTGCTGATTACTTACAAAGCACAGTACTTGAGCGAGCTCTTAACGCATTATAGTCCTTCACGTCTATTGCGATCTCAAAATTCCGGCCAGTTGATAATACCTAGAATATCAAAATCGACTGCTGGTGGTAGATCCTTTTCCTATTTAGCACCAAAACTCTGGAACAGTCTTACTAACATTGTCCGGGAAGCAGACACACTCTGTCAGTTCAAAGCTAGACTAAAAACACATCTCTTTGACCTAGCATACACATAACTCATAACAGACTTTTATAATTCAATGTTAGGCTGCATAGATTAGGTCAGCTGGAACCGGGAACACTTCCCATAAATCCTGATGTACTCATCACATCATAAGAAGAATGGCGTCTACGCTAATATTAGTCTCTCAGTTTACCCCGAGGTTTACCACAGTCCGCCGGATCCAGGCTGTATCCAGATCTGATGAGGGACCTGCGCCTGGACGCGACGACAGCGCAGTCCTGAAATGTCAACTAGTCTCTCCCCTGGGAAGGCCTCCCTCCCCTCCCTTTACCTATCTACAGATAAAACAGATAATTCCGGTTCGCATGGCTATGTGGAAGCGATAAAAATTCTGTATTATTAATTTTAAGGCCAGACAAGTTGTATGTTGAGGGTTGATTTGTAGGGAAGGACTACACGCCTGCGCACATATATTCAAATGCTCACACCTATAGACTGAACTCGTAATACGCATGTGTACACCATCGACGTTCTCACTGGTTTGCGTTTTTGAAGTTTGTCTGAGAACTTAACAGAACAACTAAAAACTAAGCTAGCCACTGCTTCAGCACTCAGTTTGGTTGTGGATGAATCAACATACATCAGAGGCATTGCTCAGCTTTGCATTTGGGTGAGATATGTGAATCTCTACATGAGTAAACAAGGGGCGAAGACATTCATAGCACTTAGTGAAACATGCAAAGACATGAACATACTGGCATCTTCAGTTGTCTCCATCACTACTGATGGTGCACCCTCAATGACGGAAAAACACAAGGGTCTTGTTGCTGAAATGTGAAAAATCTCCACTGACTTCTTGTAATTTCACTGTATTGTGCACCAGCAAGCACTATGCAGCAAGTTAGCTGATGAATACCTCATGAAGGTTATGGACACTGTATGGACACAGACACATCCAAGCACGCCCTGTAATTTATCGCCGTTTTATTGCATTGTTGGACAAATTGGACCGTGCCTACAGAGACCTCGTTCTTCACAGTGAGATGGCTAGGTCACTTTCTGGTTGTACTCCCCAAGATAGTTCACTTTCTTTATGACATTGGCGAGGGAGAGAAATTTGAGTTCACCTAAACAAGCTGAACCTGTAACTTCCAGGTGATGGAAAACATATTGATAACCTGTTGGGCTGTGCTGACAGTTTCAAAATGAGGTTAGGACTGCACAACTCAAAGATGGTGATTTAACTCATTTCTCACTACTGAATTACACGTATGAGGGTGTTTTGGACAAACAACAGAGAGAAAGATTTGTTACAACTGTCAATCAAATGCAAGAAAAATTAATCTCTTTTTTTTTTTTTTTTGAGTAACTAAAATTTGCTGGACATTTCATCAGATTTCATCCATTCACTTTCACTGTGAAAAAATAAAATAAAAAATTCAAGGACTCGGCTGCAACTTTTGGTTTGCCCTGCCACTCACTTGAAGATGAATTGATGGATGTTTAGGCAAGAGGAAATAGGCTACCTGTACCACGCAGCACGGGCGAAACATCCCTGGATAGAACCTCAGATTATTACGTTCAAAAGTGCTTTCAATATTTGGATCAACATATATTTGTGAATGCACATTTTCTGCAACATGCGCATCAAGTCACGCTTCCATGTGTGTCTTACAGACTGAAACTTATTCACAACTTGAGCTGTACTGTAACTACTTTCGAGACAAAATTAACCAAATTGGTCAGCTCCCGACAACAGCAGGTGCCCTATTAATAGTGAATAGAATTATACTCTCTAATAATAATAATAATAATAATACATGTAATTGTCTAGGTACCATAATATTTATAATATTATCTGCTAATACCATCATATTAAATCTGGTTGGTTTGCATTAGTGATGTCATACGCAAATTATATTCAGCCTGTGAGATTTGCACTTGGACCACAGTGTGGCCCAGTGGAAAAAAAGGTTGAGAACCACTGTTCTAAAATAACACTGGACCCCGATGACTCTCATTGTATAGACAAAATAAACAGATTTTTTTTGAAAATATATTCTTTTGTGTCCAACAGAAGACAGTCATGCAGGTTTGGAATGATATGAGGTGAGCAAATGGTGAGAGAATACACATTTTTGTGGTGAATTATCCCTTTAAGTCCTTGAATAATAATGGAAATTTTATTCTCTCTATATTATTAACATGTCATTTAAATGTATCCAATCACAGATAGCACTGTGGAAAAATACTATTGTGGCCTGAGGGAATCTAAGCTCTTTCAAAAACAGTGACACAATGGCAAGGTTCCCTTTTCTTTTCTATACTTCCAAGAGGTGGAATTCTGCTTTCAAGTATGCTTAAATTCCACACAGTCATGTAAATGAAGCCTGACATCTAGTTGTATCCAAGAGTTTCCCCTCGCTTCCGACCATCTCAAGGGACTGCAAAGGGATAAGGAAATGTATGGCAAAATGATTTGTGTTTATCCCTACAGGACCTCAACCAAGTTAAAAAGCTTAAAATCCAAATAATCCAGCTTTAAATAGGACACACAAAGTACAGTATTACATCAATAGACTTCAAATTGAGTATGGCTGAACATGGCTTAGAGTTAACATTTTTACACAGTTAATCGACACTGAATTCAATTAGCGATTAATCTTTCTGCACACAATGCACAAACAACATTTGCCAGTTACCTCACTTTACAGCAGTGAATAATGCATTTCTTATTCTTAAACCTAATGTGTGAAACACATTTTCCTCAGTGCATGACTCACACCTGTTTCACACTGGATGCATAAGCAGAGCAGAAGCTACACATGCCCATTGTGCTTTCACACTGGAAGCATTTTGTCATGAGCAGCAGAACTGCTGCTCTCCATTCATTCTCTTTGTTTTCCATGTAGTGTTAGTTGTAGACAAAGAAGACCATATCGCTTTATCCGTAGCTCCGAAGGTTACGAAGACGATGCAGTGTTTGGGTGTACTCAGTCAATCACAGTAGGTGAAAATTCGACTTGAGGGGCACTTGAAATACTTCAAGTTGAGTGCAGAGCAGATGATAAACATTCTTTCTCTGATTGGAGCCAACTTTACAAAGCAAAACACAACTTTCAGAATTGTATTACACTTTATTTTAAGGTGTAAATATGCATTTAAGTACTGTGTAATAATAATTATTAACATACTTGTAACATGCACTTACTATAGGATTAGGGTTAGGATTGAGGTTTGGTTTAGGGCAGAGGTGGACAATAACAAAGTAGATTTACCTGAGTACTGTACTATACTTTTTGAGTATTTGTACTCTACTTGAGTATTATTTTTTCGGGAAACTTTACTTTAACTTCACTACACTTGAAAGACAAATATCGTACGTTTTACTCACAAGCAAAATTATCTGCCAATGAGGTAAGAAAAATAATCTTAATTCAAACGGAAACACGATTATTTCTCTTACCCCATTGGCAGATAGTTTTGCTTGTTTTAAGCAAAAACTCACTTCATGTCGATTTTTCCCCCAAAGAAAACAAGACATAATATCAACTTGCATCGAAGTCATCTAGTAAATGCCTCATGATTTAAGATTTTTAGGGGTTCAAGCACGAAGTGCTGAAACCCTATTGTAATTGTACTGATTTTTATTATTAGGGGTTCAAGCACGAAGTGCTGAAACCCTATTGTAATCGTCCTGATTTTTATTATTATTCTTCCGCCGTAAAACGCATCGTGCAGCCCAAACCGTAAGAGCTGGAACCTTGAAACTTTGCCAGATGGTAGTACAAAAATCGAGGAGAGGTTATCAAATTATGACACCGATTGGCCCATAGGTGGCGCTACAGCAACCAAAAGTTCAAAATTGCTCATAACTCTTAGACCGTTTGTCCCAGGATCAAGTGTCTTATATCGTTGGAATCCTTGGCTCAAGGCGGACAAAATGGCTATCTCCGATTTGGATGTAGGCAGGGAAAATGTTCTGCTATGTCGAAATTTGTCCAAAACCTACTTTTGCAAACTAGTCCCTGGTTTTTCGCTCGATCGGAACCAAACCAGTCTAGGACAATTCTCTGGACTCTCTAGATCAATAATTATCGAAAAAAAGTTGAACTTTGGCATTTGGGTGGCTGTAACAGGGTCATTTAGAAAAGGGGGCGTGGCAAAATACACTCAAAAGCCTATAAATCCCAAAGGAAAACTCAGAACTTCACAAAAATTGATGAGCATATGTGTCAGAACATGGTGAGGAAGCATGCAGAGTTTCATGCAGATCGGACCATAGGTGGCGCTATAAATGGCAAAAAGCTTCCATTCTTATTAGGAGTTCAAGCATGAAATGCTGAAACCCTATTGTAATTGTAAGGATTCGTAAAAGGCATCGTGCAGGCCAAACCGTAAGGCCTAGAGACGTGAAACCTGGCCAGATGGTAGGCCTCAATTTGGGGACA
This sequence comes from Leuciscus idus, assembly GCA_021554675.1. Classification (NCBI taxonomy): domain Eukaryota; kingdom Metazoa; phylum Chordata; class Actinopteri; order Cypriniformes; family Leuciscidae; genus Leuciscus; species Leuciscus idus. The sequence continues at coordinate 46,691,429 of CM038622.1, read as the reverse complement.
ACCTATCAGAGTATGACCCCAATTGGCCCATAGGTGGCGCTACAGCAACCAAAAGTACTAAACCGCTCATAACTCTTAGACCGTTTGTCCCAGGATCATTTCCGGTATGCAAATTTTTCCGCCATTTTGAATTTTGTCCAAAACCTACTTTTGCAAACTAGTAGAGGGTTTTTTTGGCCAATTGGAACCAAATCAGTGCAGAAATGTTCTCTGGAGTCTGATTATCAATAATTATCGAAAAAAAGTTGAAATTTCGATCCACGGTTGCTAAGGGGCGTCAAAATGTTCGCAGGAGGCGGAGCCAGTTTACTAAAATGGTTATAACTCATGAACGAAATTAGATATTTTCACCAAACTCAGAACACATGTGTATGAGTTCAATCTGGGGTCACAGTAAAAAAATCGCGACGATTGAACACTAGGTGGCGTTATAACATGAAAAAAACATGAAAAGGGCTATAACCACCTGACCGTTAGTCCAATTGACTTGAAAATTGGCATGAAGTCTCTTGGTCCAGGGTGCCATGTATATCTATGAGGACATTGGTGTATCTCAAAAAACATGGCCGCCATTGGCCAATGAAGTTGAGCACCTATTAGACAAGGTTAACGGAGGCCGATCGGAACAAAACTCGATGGGCATGTTCGACTCATGGCCCTAGAGGTCTGTAAGAATTTTGAAAGAAATCGGCCACTAGTTGGCGCTAACGAGTTTTATGGCTCTGTAATCACGTGGTGTTAAACTTATTGTCACATTATGCCTATCATTTGATAGATCTGCTCATGCTGAACAACTTTGCCTCAAGAACCACTACTGTCAATCAAACCGTTCATTAAATATTCGCAAACATGTTAAAAACCTACTTTTGCGAACTAGTCCCTGGTTTTTCGCCCAAACAGAACCAGACCAGTCTAGGACAATTCTCAACTCGAAAAAAAGTTGAAATTTTGCATTTGGATGGCTGTAATAGGGTCATTTAGAAAATGGGCGTGGCAAAATACACTAAAAAGCCTATAAATCCTAAATGAAAACTCAGAACTTAACAAAAATTGATGAGCATATGTGACATAACATGCTAAAGAAGCATGGACATTTTTATGGAGATCGGACCATAGGTGGCGCTATAACTGTTAAAAAGCTTTAAAACCATATATTTCCTATAACCATATATATCATATAATGTTTATAAAATAATGTTAAAAACCAGTGCAGTACAATTCTCTGGACTGAAAATGAATAACATTGGCATATTAAGCCAATAAGTGGTATTTTACTGCCCCCTGCTGCCATTTCATCATACTACTCCCTAATATTGTTATATAATTCATATTTAGACTTTATAAAATCATTATTTTAACATTTACAATCACATTTTGTCAAAACTCATCTATTGGAGTATTATTATTGACAATTGTGTCACACTGTCTGTCTGAGATATGGAAATTGAAAACGAAAGTAAAACGGCATTTAAGCCACGCCCCCGAATACAAATTCATTCATAACTCGAAAACGGAAAGTCGTTGCGCGCTCAAATTTTGATGGTAAGGTCCTCTCCGGGCTCTTGATCGAAACGTGTCGTCGCGGGCCTCGGGAGCGCGCCCCCCCCCGCGGATCGCTAGACCGCGGGACCCCCGATTTTGAACCGCCGTAACTCCCGACCCAGACCACCCCGAACCTTGTGTGAGAGCTCGTTGGAAAGGGCCCATCCTTGGCTAGCTTCGATTCAAATGTGGTGTAATTTGCCCTGGGCATTCCAGAGATAAAAGCCTCAAAATATATGCCTTTGAACGGTCATAAGTCCCTGCCCCAATCGCCCAAATAACAGGGCTCCTCAAGCACTATCTATGCTCTGAATTTCAGAATTTTTCGCCTTCTGGTTCCCGAGATATAAGTGAAAAACCAAAGTCCCATTCATTCATTCAAACACTTCAACTGTAAGATGGAGGCTGTAATTCCACTGTTGTCAACTAGAGGGAGCAGCAGTATTAGACATAGTATTAATCTTTTTATCAGCTTTCAGCTTTGGCCAACAAACAAATGGTTAAAGCTATTTTTTTTTTTATTATTATTGGACTGATAATATAAATCACAATGAAATATATGAAATGGTTAGACCATTAAAATATTTTTTCACAATAACACATCCTAAAGACATTGAAAACATATTTGTATCTGTGTGTGTGTGTGTGTGTGTGTGTGTGTGTGTGTGTGTGTGTGTGTGTGTGTGTGTGTGTGTGTGTGTGTGTGTGTGTAAGCATGCATTATTGAGTTAACATGGAAAATACTTATATTACAATAACTATTATAACACAATCATATTTTGTCAGTGTTTATCACTTCATTTGCACTGACACTTCACATAATTGCTAGTAATGTGGTAAATCACGCTAGAAACATGGTAAATCATAGTAAATAATTGATGGTCTCATTCAACAGGGCTCCTCAAGCACTATCTATGCTCTGAGTTTCAGAATTTTTCGCCTTCTGGTTCCCGAGATATAAGTGAAAAACCAAATTCCCATTCATTAATTCATTCAATCACTTCAACTGTAAGATGGAAGCTGTAATACCACTGTCCACTAGAGGGAGCAGCAGTATTGCATATGATCTTTTCATTAGTTTTCAGTATTGGGAAACAAACAAATGCTTTAAAAAGCAATCATTTTTTCTTTTTTTTTTCTTTTCTTTTTTATATTATTAGATCACAAAGGAATTCTAATAGACCAATACATATATTTTCTCAATAACATATTCCAAAACATTAAAAACATATTTGTATTTGTGTATGTTTATTTCTCTCTGTGTGTGTAAGCATGCATTATTGAGTTAACATGGAAAAACTGGTTTGCTTTAGTCCAGAAAACTGGTGAAAATCATGAAGTTTAAAGTGAAAGTGAGCCAATAAGTGGTCTTCTTCTGCCCTCTGCTGGCCATTCTACTTATTAATGAAGTCTTTTCACATGTGCTCACATTCATATTTAGACTCTAAAAATCACTTATATAACAATAACTATTATAACACAATCAGATTTTGTCAGTGTTTATCACTTCATTTGCACTGACACTTCACATAATTGCTAGAAACATGGTAAATCATAGTAAATAATACTATAATGTGGTGTATCAAGGTAAACCATGCTAGAATCCTGGCAAATCATTCTAGAACGTGGTAAATCATGGTAAACTATGCTAGAACAGGGTAAATCATGGTAAACCATGATAAACTATGGTAAATCATGTTAGAATGTGGTATATCATGGTAAATCATGCTAGAACAGGGTAAATCATGGTAAACTATGATAAATCATGATAAACTTTGGTAAACCATGCTAGAATCACAGTAAACAATGGTAAATCATACTAGAATGTAGTATATCATGGTAAATCATGCTAGAATATGGTAAATCAAGGTAAACTAAGATAAAATCATGGTAAACTATGTCAATCATGCTAGAATCATAGTAAATAATACTAGAATGTGGTAAATTATTGTGGGAGGAGCCTATTTTACTAAAATGGCTATAACTCAAGAAGTAAATGAGATATCTTCACCAAACTCAGTACACATGTGTATGGGTTCAATTTGAGGTCACAGTAAACAATTTTATGGAGATCGGTCCATAGATGGCACTATAACTCCTATAAAAAGCTTTAAAACCATATATTTCCTATGGTACATTGCCTGTATTGGCTGTAAATGGTCTTTTCCATCTATTATGTCAGTGGTTACATGCTTGCTAAATAAAACTTAATAACTTTTGATGCTTTTCTGCTTAAAGGCCTTAAATGCTTGAACCCCGATAAATGCTGCTTGCAGCTTTCATTTTTAATTATTTTTATATATATATTATATCTTTTTTTTTTTTTTTTGTGTACTGGAACTGTGTTCTAGAAATAAATTTGATACTGATATGAGGGTAGGCAGGCATAGATTCAGAGGCATAAGGTACTGTAAGTATTACATACAACAATGCAACAATAATAAAACAATGCATTGACATTTACTTTTTACTTTTGATACTTAAGTACTTTTAAAAATGAGTACTTCTGTATTTTTACTAGTGCTGGGCAAAGATTAATCTAGATTAATCGCATCCAAAATAAAAGTTTGTGTTTGCATAATATATGTGTGTGTACTGTGTATGATTATTTTGTATATATAAATACACACATATGCATGTATATATTTAAGATTTTGTATTTATTTATATATAAATTATTTATATTTATATATAATATAAATTATGTATAAATGTATATACAGTATATACATGCAAACATTTCTTAAATAAATACATGCATATGTGTGTATTTATATATACAGAATAATTATACACAGTACACACACATATATTATGCAAACACAAACTTTTATTTTGGATGCGATTAATCTAGATTAATCTTTGCCCAGCACTAATTTTTACTTCACTAAAAATCAGACTTTACAACTTTTACTTGTAACGGAGTAATATTTGACCAGTTGTATCTGTACTTCCACTCAAGGAAGTTGTGTACTTCGTCCACCGCTGGTTTAGGGCTAGTTACATGTAATTATGGATAATTTATAGTTATTACTACAGTAACTACATGTAACATGCAACAAGGACACTGTAAAATAAAGTGTTACCCAGAATTGTGTACACAACCACCCTATAATAGTAAAAATCCACTCAATCCTTTTTTAAATTCCCCATAAATCAGAAACAGTTTCTAAAAACTATCGTTCGTGTTTTCAACCCATTGTAATGTACAATGGAAAAGGCCCCACTCACGACTGGTAATGGACTCTGCCCTATTAGAATAGTTCCTCTCCAGAGTGAACCGCACACAGTCCACCATGTTTTTCTCCTCACTAGAGCAGCAACTGTTAACACGAGAATGTCTCAGATACATGTTAAGCAATTCAAATGTTGGCTGTAACAATTATCATAAGAGTCTTCATATATTCCCGGCTTCTGAGCCACGGAAGAGGAAGTGGAGTAATTTTATTAGAGAATGCACCCAAAAAAAAAGCTAAATACTTATAGTTTCTAACCATTTTATGTTAGACTGCTTCGTAAATGAGGGTTAATACAAAGCAGGATTTGCGGACAGTATGAGGTGTAAAGGCACCGTCCTCTTCTAGAAAGTGGGGTGGGGAGCAGCAGCTCATTAGCATTTAAAGACACAAACACAAAAACCCTAAAGGGCCCAAAATGGGCCCTCTACCCAAAAAGGGCCATTTAGGGAATGGTATAATAAATTATAGGCATAATAGGTCATTAAAGTGTCATGAAACCCCCGTTTTAGCCTGTTCGTTTACACCTCAGATTTTAAAAAGACTTGTGAAAAACACAGACTTGCATCCCACTCGTTATTCAGACAAATCAAAAACTAAAATATGACTGGACAAAAAAATCCATCTTGGGGGCATCTTGATGTATTTTAAAACTATAACCCTATGAAAAAAACTCACAAATCTTAGTAGAGACTACTAACAATAATCATGAACAAATAAAATACTTAAATAAATGATACTTAGAAATAACAATAAATCCTTCTTTGCACATCTATATTTAATTTGAACAAGACGTGATGAAATATGTGCACATACAACAGTGTTGGTTCATGTTTGGAGCAGGAGAGTATCTGAAATATGTCCATAAAAAGTATCTTGCTCCGTTCCAGATACTATATGATACTACTAGATACTACATACTGTTTGGAGGATGTGGAAAAACAATTTAGTAATTGTATTCAAATTTGTATTTTGTAATTAATATTATGATTTTTTTAATCCAATTAACCGAAAAAATTACCAGATGACTACATTATCAAAATAATCATTAACTGCAGCTTTAATGCAATCCCTGGGCCGCTCAATCCTGCACTAATCTACTTTCCTTCAGTCACATTATGCTTTGAGTAGGGCTGGGCATTGACACCCATTTCACAATTCGATCCGATCAAATCCATTAAAGGATTGTTATAGGCTGCCTAAATTAGCTGAACCAGAACCATGAACACTTTAACACCAGATGTGCTTGTTACATCGTAAGAAGAATGACATCTACGCTAATATTAGTCTGTCTGTCTCATCCTTATCCCGAGGTTACCGTAGTCAGCCAGATCCGGGTCATTTCCAGATCAGATGTTGGACCTGCACCTAGACACGACCACAACGCATCCCTGAATGTCAGACCGTGCCAACTAGAACAAGCCCATGTGAAGAACTCGTCGTCACAACAGCCTTAGGTCAGATCCTCAGCAAAGCCCACAATAACCAGACAAGTCCTCTGCACAGACCAGCGTGATGAATCCGATCTTCAAGCAGAAGGAACTGAATAAAATATTTTGAATGCTAGTATCGATCCACAATCTGACTTCTGACTTGTGATGCAGCCTGAATTATAAATCACACTGTGTTCGTCCGTTGGCCAGAGAAGAACTGGCCCCTGACTGAGCCTGGTTTCTCCCAAGGTTTTTTTCTCAATTCATCTGATGGATTTTGGGTTCCTTGCCAATGTCGTCTCTGGCTTGCTTAGTTGGGGACACTTAATATTCAGCAATATTACTGATTGGACTCTACTGGATGAAAAATCAACTTAGCTGGATGACGGAACACTGCAGACACTGTTTGCTGCAGAGCTGAATGGATATTGGATATCTTGAATTATGTTGCCATTGCGAGGGATAAAATGAATGACAAAAAAAAAGTCTCTCATATGTTCCATAGTGCCTTTGTGCATTGCAAAATTCACCTCTAAATGATACACCACTTCTACATAAAATACAAATATTAGAAAAAAACACATTTTATTATTTTTCAATTAATACAGTACATTTTAGTGAAAAATTGGCAGATTAGTGACATCTAGATTAAATAAATAAATAAAATCAAATACAAACTTTTTATTTGTATCACACTCACAACAGTTTATATATTTAGTTTAATAATTAGGTTAATACAAATATTAAAAAAGACCTTAAGATAAATACTTTTTGTATGTGAAATTGACCTATGAAATCATATGACATCATATGAAATTATCTAAATTTAAATGATCTCATGGATATGGCAATTGTGGTTTGCGATCATAGTGGCACCAGCTGGCTGCAGTAAATGTGGCATTTTCAAGTCATATTTTATATTTACCTGCTTTAACTGTTTTCCTAAATCCACCCGGGTAGTGTTGGTGCCAGTGCTTGGGCCTAATCGTGGCTTGCAGCTATTTTAATTTTAATTTTGTCAGCTGAGACAAAAGTAACAAAGCATATTGCAATTTGTTGAAGTTTGCGCAGAGATAACCTTGGAACCTATTTTAAGGTTTGCATTCTCGAGCCACCAGGCACTGTTGTTGTGCGAATGAGCGGGCCAAGCGCGTTAAGGGTTTTCTGTTAGAACGGTGTCGTGTAAGCGGCCCCTGAGTTAATAACTAATGATCTTTGCAACGGAAGTGAATCAATCAAGACTAACTTTAGCTGGACAATAACTTTATTCTAGAGCTGCTGTAAAGCCAAAACAATCTCTGTTACTTGTTGGATGGTAGGTGCGCTGCAAATAATGTTTAGTGAAGTTTTGTTTACACATCAACTGAAAACAGCATAGACTAAAATATTGATTCTTGGGATTTAAACGGATAGTTTACCCCTGAAAACATTTCCTCTTTAGTAGAAATGTAAAGAAGATGTTTAGCTGAAGCCAATGGTTCTTAGTGATTCATATAATGCAAGTCAATGGTTACAGTCACTTTGAGAGTAAAAAAAACAAACATCAACAGGCAAAACATTTACCTCAATGTATTGTCAGGAGCCACGGGTATTAATTTTGTTTTGTCTGTATATGTTTTTTTGACTCTCAAAGTGACGGTAGCCATTGACTCGGTGTATGAATCACCAAGGACTACGGTTTCAGCTAAAAATCTTCTTTACCGTTCTACTGAAGAAAAAAAGAGATATACATCTTCAAGTAAATTAACAGCAAATTAGCATTTTTTGGTTGACCTAACCTTTTAAGAATCAATATCTGTTCATAAAAATGAAAATCGAGAAATCTATATTTTCAACCCAACCCAAGTTTTGAGCATGCAAAATTTCAGACACTGCCAGAATACGGTACACAGGATATGATATCACAATATAGGACTGCTGCAACACTGCAAACCATGCAGCTTTGTGTATTTTTTCTCTCTCTCTCTCTCTCTCTCTCTCTCTCTCTCTTCAAATAGTTTACCAAATAATCAGTTTCTCTCTTCGTTACTATATATAATTGTGCAATACATTCATTTTAGCTACTAGCTGCCAATTAAACTGTCACACAGTTTCTCTCTCTCTCTCTCTCTCTCTCTTCAAATAGTTTACCAAATAATCAGTTTCTCTCTTCGTTACTATATATAATTGTGCAATACATTCATTTTAGCTACTAGCTGCCAATTAAACTGTCACACAGTTTCTTACACCAAATCATTACTTTTCTGTAAGCAAAGCTTGCAAAGAAACTATCATCTTACATTATCTAAAGCTGACACTGGTCATTATTTTCAGTTCAAAAATAATTGCGGAATTTTAATGCTTTTAGCATTTTTAGGACCTTTTAGTGTCAACCACACAATACTGTTCAATATTTAAAGATCTTCAGATCTAGTATCCAATTGAAGATATTTCCTGCCCAGGATACTCTTTGTTGCTGAACAGTATGGCAGCCTCAGGATTCTGGACCAGACTAGAAAGCTCTGTGAAATTTTTGCTCAAGCTGAGTGGAAGTTTTGTTCAATATTATTCAATATTTAATAGCAATCTCCTCAACAGCCGTAAAGGAGTCATGAAATGGATAATTAAAATGTTCTTGATATTTACACATATAAGAGGTTACTCTACAATGAAAAACATACCTCAAGCTTCAGAACTCAAAACTAACTCCCCAGTTTAAAATATGAATTATTCTTTTCTGCTCCTGAACACCCAGGTTTGAAATTGGGAGAATCGTGACAACGTTGTTTCCTCTGTAGTAGAGGACATTATATTTTAGCAAATTTCTCTGGCAACATAGATCACAGTTTTAAGTCTGGATGTCCTGTAAAGAGCACATTCCAGGCTTTGCAGAGATACCAAATGTTTGGAGGTGTAACCATGACAAATCACTCTTCATGGTTTTTAAAAATGACAGAATGATCAGATTTAACAATCTTATGGAAATATGATACTATTTTGAAATTATCATTTTAATCGAACTCATTTTCTAATTATTGGTCAGAAATCAACATCTCAGGAAAATGTTATGGGGTTTCAAATCAGAATATGACATTGTTACGAAACATGGCATGGATTTCATACATGACCTCTGTAGAGGACACCAGGACTAACATCATGGCATATCAGGCATTTTGGAGACACAACAAGTGAATATGGAAAGAAACTATATATCAATATTTTTTTTATGAAATATGAGATATTCTTATCAAAATTAATATGCAAATTAGATACAGTGTATAAATGCATTGTATGGAATAGGAATGTAATTTATGTCCATATTTACATACATATTGCATAAAGTAAAATTGTATACCAAATCATTCTGTTATATCTTTCATAACATAGTTGAGAATCATATTTATTCAAAGTTTGGATTAAAAAAGCTTGAAACCTAAAAATGTACTGGTGAATGAAAATATATATACATTGTTTTTGCCTATTAATAAATGGGTCCTGGTGTCCTCTACAGAAGGCATAGCATAACATTGGAATAGGATTTATTTCAAAAATGTATTTATATATATATAGGCTACTCCAAGCAATCTAATGACCTTAAAAATACTAAATGCAAAAAAATAAAAATACAAAAAAATAAATAATAATAATCTGGTTCTCAGGAGGTGCGGCATTGTGATGTGTAATCAAAGAGGTGTGTTCTGAACAACTCATGTCTGTCCATCAATCACAAGAGAATCACTGTTGAACACGGTTTCTATAGAAACCGTGTCAAAAATGAGGCAGATGACTCCGAAACAGTTACCACTTGTGTGGGTAGTATTCACTCAATAGTTTCTCTGTCATTCACAACTTAAGCCAAAGCAGACTTTACCAGCAGGAGGGAAAGTGGGAAAAGACAGAATAAGAGAGATTACACAGAGTGTGTGTGTGTGTGAGTGAGTGAGTGAGTGAGTGAGTGAGTGAGTGAGTGAGTGAGTGAGTGAGAGTGAGAGAGAGAGAGAGAGAGAGAGAGAGAGATTTTAACTCCCGAGGAACAGGGACCTCTTCAGCCTGGTGTCTCCTGTGATATGTGTGAAATGCTCTTTTATCCTCACACACTTAGCGCCCACAGTGGCCCGATACTAAGCCCACGCAGTGACTGACCCACATTAAGCAGAGCCTGAACCACTGTTACCCCTTTTCCACCAAGGCAGAGCTGGTGCTGGTTCGGAGCCAGAGCCTAGTTTCAAATCGGTTCTTTGTTTTTCCACCGCCAAAGCACCAGCTCCGAACCAGTAAAACTGGTTCTTAAGTAGCACCAAATCATTGCAGGGTCTAGAACGGAGCCAAGAAAGAACCGCTTGCGTCAGAGGCTGGGGGCGGGGTTACCGTGGCCAACAAGACTGAAGAGAAACTTGTGACTGCCATTTTTAAATAGCAGCTAGTCGAGCTAATAGCAGCTCGATTATAATATCCGTCTATGTAAGTTACGGCGAGCTGCACGAACGCGTTGGATTCGCCGTGTTCGGATGCCGATTTATTTTCGCAAACCCATGAGCATCCATAGTAACGCAACGTCTATTATTGTTGATGCCTTGTTCGAGATGCATCGGAGCAGCATGGACCGATCAGAGCTGCGGGAGTGTTTGGAGATCATACGACTCCTTGTGCTTTTTGATCGCTTTCGCAGTGCTTTGATTTCATGTGCTGATCGTTCTGCGAGAAGCCGATGCATCTCGAACAAGTCTGGTGTGTTTGTGTTTGGCGCTGCCGCACTAGCGTTGCTGGGCAACATGATACGTATGCAGTGACGTAAGATATAGCTCTGTTGTAGCTCTCTGGCCGGTGGAAACGCAAACCGGTTCTAAGTAAGCTCGTCAGTCGAACCAACTCCGAACTGGCAATAGCTCTAGCTCTGAACCAGCACCCGGTTCTTGTTGGTGGAAAAGGGGTAAGTGTGTCTACAGCAGCTAAGGTAATTACAGCACTCAGTCACTGACAAGACCGCAGGTGGAAAGTAGAGCTGTTAGCTGCCTTGATATAGCTGCTAGGACATGCTTGGCATTAAGGGAGCACTTGTACCACCCAAACCAGGCCTGGTACTATAAATTTTTTTATTCTTTAACCTTTAACTATATTATGTAGGGGTCGACCGATATATCGGCCGATATTTGGCTTTTTTTTTTATATATCGGCAACGGTCGATTAGTTTCTGATTGGCCGATGTTTTAGAAGCTGGGTTTTTATTTTGACGAGCGGTGCTGAGAACGCCAGCACCTGATCACACAGCACTCACATTCTCCATCTTCATTCAGTCTCTGTTTAACAGTCATATCTAATGCGTTATTAGACCACACTGCTAAACAAAGAAAGTAAACGGTACGTGAAAAAGTAAAGCATTTGCTTTTATATTATTAGTAACAGAAAGGAAAACAATTAGACTACAATGCTTTCTCATTTACAGTCAACATTCAGCAAATACACATCTATATCATCATTTAAACACATCTCTGAATATCTAATAAACATTTATTTTCACAAACATTGCAGATTTAATTGAATCCAGCCATTTGTAGCCTGCATGAACATGTTACTGTGTGTGACGGTCGGTTCGTGCAAAGTGGACAGGAGAGTTCAGCTTCACTGGAGATGCGATCGACAAACTTTAAAATAAGCTCCGCTATATCCAGTTGCCCACTGTGTCATGTTCATATAGTTTTCACTGTGTGCTGTAAGCAAAATTAGGGTTAACTTGTAATTAGTGTAACTAATAATAATAATATTAGCCTATATATATAAATATTGGCTTCATATCAGCAATCGACTTTTTGGGACTTTAGCTTATTCAACGTATCCCCCAGAGTTAGATAAGTCCATACCCTTTTCATCTCCGTGTGTGCCGTAACTCTGTATGACGCACCCACCGCTAGCCTATTAGCACAAAGACTGGAGGTAAACAGCTCCAGCTACCATACTGCTTAGAGCCCTGCACGGGGCAAAAAATCCAGCCCTAACCGAGACCTGGTCCGTGGTGTTCAAGCCCTAATCCGGCCCCAGCCCGAAAACGTCTGCAATTTTTCAGCCTGAACCCGACACGAGACCAACATCAATATCACTTTGAAGGTCTCTCTGACGCGCGCTCTCTGATGCGCGCAGTCTCTGCTAGACGCACACATACACACACGCAACTAGGTAAAATTGTATTAAAGGCCTCAAACATAACTACCACCACCGACAATTATGCCCACAAATATTAATACAGACTGTCCATTACAGAGAAGCATGCATAAGCATGCAGTAGAGAATATTATATAGCCAAATGTGATCCAGCACTAAATAAAGATTTACGGCCTACCTTTTTTTGATGTTAAGTAACTTTACTGAAGAACAACGTTTCAAAGAACTCTTCGCCAACTGGCTAACGTTAAATAATACAAATATAATAAATAAATAAAAATCCGTTGAACTGAGGCTCATTCACTGTTTATTCACGAGTGTTGTGAAGAAAAAGAATCGCATCCACTGTTGAAGGCTTCAGGCTCAGTAATCAAATCAAAACTCTTTCAAAATGCAGCTTTTCCTGAAGTATTGGGAACTTTTAGTAACTTCCCACGGCCCAACTTCTCCCTGATGCTCTGCATGGTCAACTGTCACCTAATGCATTGCATGCGCATCGCGTTACTCGCGTAATCGCATATTGCGTTGCATATTTACTATTATCGATATAACAATATTTCATACAGTAGCCTGCGCTCTGCGCGTATATTATGGGCACGATGAAAGGAGAGAAGCTAAATGAGGCCGAGTCCGACCAAAGCCCGATCTGTAAAAAAAAAAAAAAAAAAAAAAAAAAAAAAAAAAAAGAAAAGAAAAATGGCCTGACTGCTCCCAATAAGTGACAAAATAACGCCAACATTTTCCTATTTACATGTTGTGAATTGTATAGTCACAGCGTGTATAAATAACAAGGTCACATGAGACACAGCCATCTTCTAATCGTAGGCTATACATACTGGAAAATATATTCTCAGAAGGAGAAGCACTGCTACTTGGGCGGAGGGATTTGCTCGCAGCACCTGAGAGAAGCCCCGTGGTGAGGAGCAGAGAGTTCGCTCAGAGTTGGAGTAAATCACTCCGCAGAAGTAGCAGTGCTTCGCCTTCTGAGAATATAGTTCCCAGTATGTAAACGGTTAGAAGATGGTTGTGTCTCACGTGACCTTGTTATTCGTACACGCTGTGACTATACAAATCACAACATGTAAATAGAAAAATGTTGGCGTTATTTTGGCCGTTTACCTCCAGTCTTTGTGCTAAACTAGGCTAGCGGTGGGTGCGTCAGACAAGAGTTACGGCACGCACGGAGATTAAAAGGGTATGTATGGATTTACCTAACTCTGGGGAATATGGTGAATAAACTAAAGTCCCAAAAAGTCGGCGTGTTCCTTTAACCAAGACTCTGGTCACCATTGGCAGTGATGACTGGCATTTTACAGGACATCTGGCTTATGTTCTAGGGACTAATGATGGATATGTAAGTTATCCAATACTGAATGTTACGGCTGTCACAATATCTTTTCACTACACAACTATTGTGGCGAAAATAATTAATGATATTATAAAAGATGGAATTTCTAAATATATCACAATATTAATAGCAATATCTACATAAATTCGGAGAAAAATAAAATAAAATAATGCTATCAGTCATTACATCTTTGTTAATTTTGTGTTTTCTCTATTTTGGACAATGATTCACATCAGTCAAAATATGAGTAAGGAAGCAGAGAGAGAGTTTGTAACCATAACTGTAAAAAAAAAAAGGAAAATCCCAAAAAGTAAACTTACTGTTGATCTGCAATTCATGCAGTATGGGGTGTCTAAAACCCTGTTTTTTAATGTAATTTATGGCTTTTGTTGGTCATCTCTGTAATTATTTTGTGCTGCAGTAGTAGCAGGATTATCAAATTTCATAAAGATTTTTTACATCAGTGCATTCCTTTTATGTTCTGATAACCTTATTGACAAACAACATTTAAATATCACCATGGAAACAAAAACCTTGTGCTAATTTTGCATCCAGCTGTCACAATAAATAAGTCAATAAATAAATACACAAACTAAGCAAAGAGTATTTTTTATTGGTCATTTGGTTTGTTTCTGTTGTGTAGTCCTGCCATTGGTTCCAAATGCTGCTGCACATAAACATGTAATTCATTAAAATTAGTTATTTTGATTCTTGAGGAGGACTGTTGACTTTTTGAAGGACAGAAAAAAATACTTGGAAAAATGTTGCCTGGTTAGGACACAGTGTACTGCACATTTTTACCCAAAGGGAGTAATGTACAATATGTCTGCAGAGCAGCTTTGTGAAATGGTGTACATAATTACTGAAATAAAGAAAAACAGACGAGGAACCTTTTCTTCTGTAGAATCATCATCAGGTAGCCACAACCAGTACAATCTATAATTGATGAACATCACCATGTGAACCCCACAGGAATTAACTTAGGGTTTTAAACCAAATGGCTGGAGTCACAGTTGATAACGTTCCAAATGTGTAGTATTTCTGGTAATTCTGGTATGTATGAAAAAAAGAACAGATTTTATACACAGAAACAAACCCACAGTCAAACCCAAAGCAATTAAACCTAAAACGAGAGAGAAATAGACTAACAAGAGATTACTTAAAAGGCTTTAAAAGCCTACTTAGAGTGACAGTTAAGATAGAGGGGTTAGACTGAAGGTGAGAGAGAGATCTCTCTCAGCATGACTTCTACTCTGACTCAGCAAAAGAGTTCACTTGCAGAGTATTTAAAGGCTCCTGACACAGTGCTAGAGGCATTCGCCATTATTATGTTGCATTTTAATGAAAGACAGGAAGCATGCAAATTTACTCCCTTTGCAATATCCTTAAGTCAAAGGACATGTTAATAAACTGTATCTGAACTAGCGGCATAAAACACACAAATGCCCATACTGCAGATACACACAAAATGCATTTCTTGCACTTTATAGAATTGACTTAGGCAATGCCTTCACTGTCTTATGGCTGTACATGTGTGGAATTACAATGGTACGTATGATAGATCAGGTAAATAGCTGTGTGACGGTAAATGGTCTCATTTTTTAACGCCCATTTGTGCTCAAGACTAAATGAAAGAAGAGGATCTAAGGCAGGTTTTCCTCACAGCTGACCCTGCTGACCTACCTCAAACCTCCTAGAATTGCGTAATACGGGGCTTGACACTTAGTTTTTTTTCCCCAAAGTGTGCTTTCAAGGTGAAAAATTTAGGAGTGCATTAAAAAACATTAGGGATGCAATGCTATTTATTAAAAAAAAAAATGTGTTTTACCTTAATAAATAGATAAAGGGAGACATTTCCGCGCAAAACTATTTAACAGAATACAAAAAGGTTTTTCAAATATTTCTCCTTCAAACTGTATTTAATTATGTAATTATTTAAATAACTACTTTAAACTGAATATATATTAATCATGTGATAGTATAACATTTTCATATCACGATAATTGCTGAAGCTTCTACCATGGTATTTAATTAAGTTACAAAACTATTATTTATGTATCTTTGTTAACATTAGTTAATAAAAATACAGCTGTTCATTGTTAGTTTGTTAGCTCAGGTCCAATAAAAAATATGAACATATACAACTTTTGATTTTAATAATGTTTTAGTAAATATTGAAATTAACATTAACTAGGATTAATAAATGCTTTAGAAGAATTTTTAGAAGCGCCAGCCATATATAGCGCGAAAGCACAGTTTGAATCTGGCAGTTATGTCACGTCACTGTACATCCACTCCTTAGTGGTCAGCTGCTGCAGAGCGTGCCAAAATCGAAATTGCTGATGAGATGTAGAGGAAAATATCTTGTGGAAAATGAGAATGTTACGTTACCTGTGTGTTCTCTCTCTTATTTGTGTGTGTTTGTGTGTGTGTGTGTTTTTGAGAATTTCCTGTCAGCGCTCTCCTCCTACACGGATCAATCGTACTCTTTAGCCAGTCAGATTTAAAGGGTTAGTTCACCCAAAAATGAAAATTCTGTCAGTAATTACTCACCCTCATGTTGTTCCAACCGCGTAAGACCTTCGTTCATCTTCGGAACACAAATTAAGATATTTTTGATGAAATCTGAGAGCTGATAACTTCTCCGTAGGCTGCTAGGTGGCCCAAACTTGCTGGCCCAGAAAAGTTATTAAAGAGATCGTTAATATAGTCCAAGTGACTACAGTGGCTCAATCTTAAGTATATCAAGCGACGAGAATACTTTTTGTGCGCAAAAACAAACAAAAATAACGACTTTATTCCACTATTCATTTCCTTCTCTCTGGGCCTCGTAAGTGTTTTTGCGCAGCGCGTCTGTGTTACACGTCACCACGTAGGCTCACTTTTGGCCAACGCTGGTCATGTGTGTGACGCGCAGCGCAAAAACACTACGCGAACCAACTAGTGGCCCAGAGAGAAGGAAATGAATAGTGGAATAAAGTCGTTATTTTTGTTTGTTTTTGCGCACAAAAAGTATTCTCGTCGCTTGATATACTTAAGATTGAGCCACTGTAGTCACTTGGACTATATTAACGATCTCTTTAATAACTTTTCTGGGCCAGCAAGTTTGGGCCACCTAGCAGCCTACGGAGAAGTGATCAGCTCTCAGATTTCATCAAAAATATCTTAATTTGTGTTCCTAAGATGAACGAAGGTCTTATGCGGTTGGAACAACATGAGGGTGAGTAATTACTGACAGAATTTTCATTTTTGGGTGAACTAACCCTTTAAGCTTATTGACCAATCAGCATCACGTGAGGGCGTGTTTCGTCATCAGCTTTCGACCACAGTTCATGGCTGAGCAGAGGTGTGTAATTGATCGGTTCATGTCTGTGTGTTCACTGAAGTTAAAGAAGTTAGAGATCAGTTGAAGCAATAGTTTATAAACTATTAACTGATGTAAGCAAGTGTTGTGCTTGCCAACAAGGGCTTCTCCACAAAGTACTACTAAGTCATGTTTTGCTTTGTATTGAAAGTTAATGTTCTAATTAGAATATGGCTTAAATGGCTTTTAAAAAACAGTTATTTGTAGCTATTTTGTGATACTCATTAATTTTTATGAGATGATTTTAACAGTTGAAAGACTGAAAAATGTTATTTTAACAGTAAAAGCCTTGCAATGCCTTGCTGCCAGTTTTAATAAATATTTAATACGTGCATCACCCTTGGCTTGGTTTTTATTAATTTGTAAATATATTCAGATAGTGTTCATCCTAATGCATTTGTATCAATGTATTACAGTTTACTGTTAAGATTACTTAGATACTGTTAAGATCTTTACAGCATTTCCAATGTTAAACTATCACAACATAATCTTGGGTTTTATTTACAGGATTGTATTGGCATGGCAACTTTAGTAAATACTGTACTTTAGTGAAATAAAAAACTGCTGTAAAATATATTTACAGCACATTTTTATAGTGCATTTAAGATACTTAAGACATTTTATTCACTCTTGTTCATCACCTAAATATATATATATATATATATATATATATATATTTTTTTTTTTTTTTTTTTTACAGTTTGCACATATCTATTTTTAGTCGTAAATGCGAGTGAAGCACTCACACTGTCAAACCTTGCACTATAAATAAAGATGTCCTCTGATAAACACTTTGCACAAGCTTGTGCTTGTGTCTTGTCCAACTGCGGTCTTACACGTATGCAAGTTCATATGCAGAGAGGGACATCCAATCCTTCAGTTTAGAGTCCAATGCTGGATTTGGCTATCCCACAGGCCTGAAACATACCAACCACAGCTCAAGTTACCGGCTACAGCGAGCAGCAATGTAACAAGTACTAAGCTACAAAAGGGTTACTAGACATAACAATATCTGCCATTGTCTCCACAAATACCAAATAACTCCAAAAGTAAAAAAAAAAATATATATATATTGTATTGAACTTTACTAAGATAAGTGGTTACCCAAGTCTCTTGACAACCAAATACAAAACACTAAAGGGTTACTGGTGAGTGCAAACTTCAAGATTACAGATCCCGACATGCCGCGTGATTAATAAGCGAGTGAAAGCTGCAGGATCACTGGATAGGCTAGCAAGGGTGTAACAGCCTTTTGCAGAATGTAACATAGTTGAATGCTAAGAAAGGATATGGCAGTGAACTAGCTTGGCTAAACAGTACAGATATGAACTATATCAGGCAATTAACCACTGCTTACAAGTCACTGAAGCTGTTTGGTAAGCATGTATAATTCTAAGACTCACTCAAGATGTGCTATATCAGGGATCCTCAAGGCCACTGCCCTACAGAGTTTAGTTCCAACCCTAATAAAAGACATCTGAGCAAGATAATCAAGGTCTCTACAAAACAATGTGACCCATGCTGGCAAAAAAAGTCGCAATGCGCACAGGCTAATTTCAAGCTGCAGGCAAAACAAGTGAAAAATGTCAATTTTTGTTGATTTTGAAGTTTTCACAAAAAAGTTTCCCTCGGCTAGCGATCCCAGTGCTCCAAATAGCAATTAAACATCTAAAAGTATCCCTATTTGTGAGTTTTCAGAGAGGAGTACCTTTCCTTTGTCCATGAAAAATGCAGTTTTTTCTCTGCTCGCTTCTCAAGCGCAGTATTACAACTGAATATTCATGGCGAATTCTCAATGGCATTTTTATGGTGATTTTCAAACTCTTGCTGATATAAACAAAACGATCTTACTTGTGCTGACTGACAGAGCCGAAGCGTGCGCACAAAGACGCCTCAGACACCGCACGATTAGGATATACACAGAATTACAGTATTTCAAAATATCTGTCTTGGCGAGTATTCACGCAAACATTATCTCATTATGTCTTAAATAAATGTTTGGTTAACTGTTGGAGACAATCTTCTGATGTGTACCACATATGCGGTACAGTAGGTCTGAATATATAGTCTTTTAAATAAATTGTTAAAATAAATACATTTTAATCAAACAACTGTGGTATCATGGAAAAGTTGAATATATATTTTTCCAATAGATATTTGGTTTTGACTTGGTGTGTGCCAAATTTGGTGTTATTACCATAGATTTTAAGGGATGGTTGCTAGGTGATTTTGTTTTGGAACCTTCAGAAAACTTGAATACGATTCTTCTCAAAATTGACTTTGCTGACTACTGAATTCAAACAGGTGTAGCTCAGTATTTTTTTGTCTGATTCCAACAAATCATACATCATTTTGAAGTTTTTTTTAATATATATATTTTTATAACAATAACTAATTTTTGAAAATTTACTAATTGCGACTCATTTCACCAGCATGGGTCACAAATACAGATAGGTTAGTTTGATCAGGGTTTGAGCTAAACTCTGAAGACCAGTGGCCCTCCAGCGCCACATTTGAGGAATAAGAGCGATTACCATCTAACTGACAGATATGGTCAGATATAGAACAGTGGCTAAAGCTAATATACAGTGAAGATTATATGAAGTGTTAATTTACATTTGATTACTTTTTTCAAATTCTGTACCTGAAAAAACTGAAAAGCACTGTTTATTTTATTTGTATCTTTGCTCTATTGTATTTATTTGTGCTATGCAGCTTGATTATTTGTTCTTATTTCCTTTATTTTTATTTGACAATAGTCCTTATTTTATTTGAACAGAGCACATACCGAACCATACCGAAACTGTGACCCTAAAACCGTGATACAAACCGAACCATAATTTGAACTGTTATACCCCTAGTAAATAGAAGTAGAATATTGTGTTGCGTTTGTTTGTGGAGTTTTGGTAACTAGCAGAGAAATCAGCTTTGTGACATACAGAAATCTGCTGTCTTTCACTGAAAGCTTCTCCCATTAGTTTTGTGGTCTGTGCATACAAATGGAGTGCAAAAAATGTGGTTTAAAAAAAAGAAAAAAAAAAGAAAAAAGCAAAGATTGAATGATTAAGACTTGAAGGATATCTGTAAATAAATTTCAATTGTAATATAATTTTTTTTAATATTATGGAAGTTGCCATGTTGCCATTTACTTTTAGTCACTGTCATTCCGGTTACAGGTGTCACACATGGCTTTTGCAAGAATAGAAAAGGGGCTTAACTTTGGATCATCATTTATCTTAGAGCCAGAGTCCTGCAAATGGGTGGGTACCAGGAAGGTAAACTGCTAATATTTGACGTAACTGGTGGAAAAATATTTACATTGTCATTTGTGGTGCTGATCAGGAGTGCTGATAGGGACGGGCGTATTGCGAATCAAACAGCCAAGGTTATTATTTTTTTAATTGTCAAATAATTTCAATATTTATATTATGCACATGCATATTTATGCAGTTCAAATTTATTTATTTGCCTCTTTCTTTGATAACTGCATTGCACAGGAGCCCTTCAAAACTCCCTCCCCCATATCAGTTTTTGTATACTGGATGTAGTAGATTTATTTTATTTTAGGTGTGGATCGGATCAAGGTCTAAATGTTAAAGCAGGTCGGGTCGAGTACGAAATATAAATTGTATTGCTGTTGAATAACGAGTGGTTAAGCATTGTGGGTGCGGGGCAGGTGTGATTTTACCAAACAGTACCTGTACAAGAGTCCCCCCAGTTAGTAAATAAAGTTAGTTTGTTGCTTTCATTCATCAATGTATTATGTAATGTCTACAGTGAAGACTATGTAGTGTTTTATTTTTATATTTGATTATTCAATTTCTTAATTTAAAACTGTTTATTTCATTTGTATCCTATATTGTACTTCTCCAATCATCTCTAATTTGCATGTCATTATTTTTTAATGACAAACAGAAAAAAATGTAATCAAACAGAAAAAAAAATTAAGCAAAATAAGATTTCAAGCCACCCTTATTTGGCCTAAATAGTCTGTCATCACTGCAAATTTTGATTTAGATTTAGTCATAGTCTTTTGACTAAAATGCCGTTTAGTTTTATTCATATTTTAGTCATCTGACTTGTTTAAGTTTTAATTGACTAAATATCACACCTCCCTCCAAAAAAAATAAAAATAAAAAAAATAAAAAATAAGGAGGAATTCCTTTACACTTTCCAAAATGAAATTCAGGCCCTGGTCTATAAATGTCAGGGTGAGAGATGTCTAAAATAGTGAGAGGAAAAATCGTAGGAAGAGCAAAGACAGATAAAAACATAGCGGAGGGAATCATCTTTTTCTGTCTTTAAAATATGGAGCACAGTAAAAGCTAAAGAAAATTAACTAGCATCAAGTACTCTTTAAGCATCTCTGTATTGAGTGTTGCAGCATTAGGCTGGGCTACAATGTTGATGTTGCCCACACTGTTCTGCATTCACTATAGGCAGCCCTCCCACGCTCACTGTGAGGCCGACGCACTCCGCTATATCTCAGCATACGGAACAGCATCCGCTATCACAACCCTGCCAGTCCCACAGCTAACAGTTAACAGCTAATTAGTCTGTGACAAGCACATTAATTACACTGAACACAACAAATCTCCACACAGGCCTACTGGCAATAATGTGCTGAGAGTGTTAAACAAAGGGTCAGACAAAACTGGGGTAAGTAAGTAAACTTTATAGCACCTATCAAAGATATAAATCATAAAGTGCTTTACAAAGTGCAAAAATTTTAATAAAAGAACAATAAAACACAGATAAACCTACACTGTAAATGCAAACATGGTATTTAATTAAAAATAGTAAATTGACCTTAATCAGTTTTTATCAACCTGCTATTAACACTCGCTTTTAGTAAGTTACTTGTACTTTGAGGTTGAAAAATCTCACCAGCTCAGTCTACTTGAGCTGGACTCATTTAGAAAAAGTAAGTTTATGACCTGTGGGCATGCTCAGATCAATCAATCATCCCCAACCAATCAAGCTGCTTCGTAAGGCGGGTATTGGCGTGGCTGGATTCGTAATTTTGCAAACGGTACATGTCATGTCACATCATGCCCGCAACTGACCGATCAGATGAAGCTGGATCTCATTGAGCTGGACCTAAACATCGCTTCAACGGCACTTGTGATTATCGTCAGCATAACAGCGATTCTTGTGCTTGGCACACTCATTTGGTGAGTAAATATTTTACCCTTGTGCAGACCGTTTTGTTTCTGTAAGTCAGCGCCAGTGTTTTGTGCTTGCTAGTAACGTTAGTGATGTGTGCAGTAATGTCGGCTAACGGCACGCTAGCTAACTATATTATGGACATAACGTGGCTATATATTGATGAAACTTGGTCAATACTTTATTTTTTCAATCCATAACTTCCTCGGTGTTGAAAATAGGTAACTTTCAAGACTTCTGTCACGTTAAAATTGAGGAAAAACTTTAGTGTAACGGTCGCAGGCGTGCTCGTCACGCGCACGCGCCCGCGCCCACCCGCCATGCCAGTAACTTTTGTCGTAGAGTACTGACTAGCATGATGACAGACTGATCCCGGCGGTTTGTGAGTTTCCTGAGCTTTATAATTGTTGTTTATAAGCTCAGGTAGAACATCAGAACAAGTCTGGATGTATCATTTTATTTTAAGATAGTCTGTAACGTTAGGATTTAGCTTTTAATTTAGCTAACTTTAGCTACCAACAATATCAGTCTGTGTTTATCAAAGACAGGATTACCACTGTGTGTCGACATATGATTGGGGATATCACCACAGTCAACTAACTTAATGTTATTTTATTTAACACTTCACACTTAACACTAGTCGATATTCGTAGCTGTGCCGTTTCCATGGTTACCACGTGTAGTACCAAGATCAGACTCGGTACAGACGTGTTTCCTGTCTGAAAAGATCTTTACACTCAGTTTATCATAGTCTGTTATGATAGGGAACGTATTTGCTGGCATACTCAGTGGCTTACATTATTCTTTAAGGTCATCTTGTACATAATATGTACATTTTAATACTGGGAACTGTTGTTGTGGGTTATAGGCCTATGTTACAGTTTTCACATGTACTTGTTTGTGAGCTTTGGTTGTGTTAAATTGTTGTATTTTTTTTTTCAACTGTCCCCTTCCAGGCTCAAGCAGATGGTGATCAATCCACACATTCCGTAATCCCAGCAATAAAAGGTATTTTCAACTAATAACTGTATTATTATTGCATGCTAAAGTAAAAGTTATGCTTACATCAGAGCAATTGGATTACAACAAAAGCAAATCAATTTAAGAAAATCAAAATAAATCTATCTTGTGTGTTGAAATTATTTCATCATTATAGTATATTTCATCATACAGAATATTTTGTGCATATTTAGAATTTCAAATATTGATGTAATTAGTATTTCTGGACTGTCTCTATAGATACTGTGGGTTCGACTTATAGTCCATCATACCCAGGACTACAGTGCCCTTGATGTCTAACCACATAAGTGAGTCATTTACCATTTACCTTTTGTACTGCTGTGTCCACTTGTCTTAAAGAAGTTCAATGATTAAAAGCTTGATAATTAGATTTTTGCAAGGATTTAGTTTTTCCTATAGCTCTGGTATTTCAAGTCTGATACTGCATGTTAGTGTTTTTGTCTTTTTATGTTGCTAGGCTTGATGCTAAAATTATCTTTTCTTTCTTTTCAGATTTTTCAAAAAGACAAACCGTTTCCTATCCAGTGGACGTGTAAGTACTGCACATTTTGTGCTGAAAAGAGGGGCTACTTACTTAAACATTACCGCTTAAAACATGGGTGCCACACTCGAATATCACCACTACCATGCCTTCATAAGGAATGCCTCTGCACATTTAAATCTTTCAATGCACTCAAAGTCCACTTATCAACATGGCACACTCAAAAGGACCTAGGGAACGTGGGTGAAACTGCTTTCCATTGTCAGCTGTGTGACTTTGTGGAGCCTTGCACTGAAGCTGACTTTTTTACCCATTTACGAAGACATTTGAAGCTGAAGCAAAAGGTTTCTTGTCCATATCAAGGCTGTAACTTTCAGAGCAATGTTTATTCAACCTTTAATGCACATAAAAGCAAAGAACATCAAGACCACAATAAGATGGCATTCAAACCTGAAATTGTGTCACATAATGAACTTGAGGAACCTCCACCTCAAACAAATATTCAACCCGAGGATAGTGCCCCTGAAACTGATGAGGTTGAGTTTGAGGTTACTGAGCTCAGTGAAGATGTGGAGAACTTGGAGAGTCAGTTGGAACATAATGTAGCTGCTCTTTTTCTGAAAATGTCATAAATTTCCTAACATCTCTGAAAATGCCCTGCAAGAAGTTATAGAGCAGATCAACCAAATGTATGTGCTTTCACAGCCATTGTTACATACATCTGTTGGAAAAATACTAAATCAACATTGTGGAGATGTTGAGGACTCTTTAGTGAGTGAGATAGTTAAAGTATTTACTGAGAATAATGTATTCCTGAAATTCACCTCTACTGGGGGGTCATTGTCAACCACTAGCAAGCGAACATCATACATTTCAAAAGAATTCTCAGTGGTAACAACGCCTGTTGAGTTTGTCCTAAAAAATGACAGGCAGACATTTGTGTATATCCCCATACTAAAAATGCTGCAGACATTACTAAACAATGGAGACATTTTAGATTAGGCCATGTCACCTGAGACAAATTTGTCAGAAGGATACAGATCTCACAGGGATGGTTCCCGGTTTAAAGACAATTCTCTCTTGACAGAGGAAGAATTCAGGATTGCTCTTTGCTTGTACATAGATGATTTTGAGGTGGCTAACCCCTTGGGAACCTCCAGAAAGAAACACAAGCTATGTGCCATTTACTGGGTACTTGGAAATCTACACCCTAAATATCGCTCCTCTCTTCATACCATTCAGCTTGCTCTACTTTGCAAGGTCAGCAGTCTCAAAGACCATGGTTATGGGGAAATTATCTGCCCACTCATTCAGGACCTTGTTTTTCTTGAGCAACAGGGTGTATATGTTGAACAGTTAGGAGCCAGCATTAAAGGCACAGTATTATTTGTTGCAGCAGATAATTTAGCTGCCCATTCTTTGGGAGGGTTCTTTGAAAGCTTCACAGTAAGTCAGATGTGCCGATTCTGTATGGCCAAACGGGAGGAAATACAACACAAGGAAGTGCGGACAGGCTCATTTCCACCAAGAACAAAATAAAATCATGATAGACAGGTGCAAAATGTATTGCAGGATCCTACCATGGCTCAACAATATGGCGTGAAAAGAAGCTGCCCACTTAGTGAAAGCTTGGAACATTTTCATGTTGTCAATGGTTATCCTCCAGATCTTTTGCATGATCTTCTGGAGGGTGTTGTTCCGACTGAACTGGCCTTGTGCTTGAAGGCACTAATATCAAAGGGATGCTTCTCACTTGAAATCCTGAATGTGGCTATTAAACAGTTTCCATATACATTTTCAGACAGAACAAACCAACCCCAGATCATCGCAAAGAACTTTGCTTCCAAAGCAACAATTGGAGGAAATGGTCATGAAAATTGGACACTCCTCCGCCTTCTGCCACTACTGATAGGTCATCACATTCCTGAGGGGGATGAAACCTGGGAGGTTTTAATGAACTTAAAAGATGTAGTGGAATTGTCAGTGTCTGCAAGCTTCTCAGAGGAGTCAGTGTGCTTTCTTGACTGCAAGATTGCAGAACATAGAGATATATTTCAGAAAGTTTTCCCGAACGAGAAGCTACGACCGAAACACCACTACATTGAGCACTACCCTCAACTAATTCAAACTTTTGGTCCATTGTGTGATGTGTGGACAATGCGTTTTGAAGGAAAACACAAGTTCTTCAAGAAAGTTGTGCATCACATTCACAACTTCAAGAACATACCCCTTACTTTAGCTCTCAGACACCAGCATATGATAGCCTTCCATTTAGCTGCTACCTCCTTTTTCAAGCCATCTGTTGAAATTAACAAAGTGAAGTCTGTAATGGTTGCTTCATTTCCTGAAAATGTGAAGAACTGTCTCTATCTCAGGAATAACTACCAGAACACAGTCCTTGTAGCAGCTTCTGTTTGCATAGATGGCATTTAGTACAGTGCTAATATTAGGGCTGAACGATTAATTGCATTTGCGATAATATCGCGATATGATGAAATATAGTCTGGTCACGTGACACGCGAGAGTAAACCAGTCTGCACTGCAGATGAAGCATCAACTTGGCACGCGACACATGTAGACCTGGCTACAGGAAATAACAGTTTATGTTTAATTTATGTGATATTGTGTTATAGATTCTCTCCAACGATTCTGTATCGATTAAGATAATTTCAGATTTATGTCTGAGCTTAGTTTTAAACACAGATACGTGATGACGCGTGTGCTTTATAAACAACCGTATTCTGCTTGCTTCTAATTCCTGTGTCTCTCACACACACACACGACACCACTTGAACCTTACGAGAAATAATCTTTAATAAAGTTCGGAAAAGTTGAAGCGAATTACAAGGACATTCGCGGGCTTCATTGCACAAGATATGAGAGACGGTCTGCGTGATGTTACTTTTGTAGTGCGTGGTCTCGCCCGCCGGTATTTTACTTACAAATGTTCTACAAAGGCATCATATGTCTTGGAATGCAGTTGGCTTATATATTAAAAATATGAAAATCACCGACAGAAGCTGCTTTCAATTTCAAATTCTCACGTGCGCTTTGCGAAGAGCGTTTGAGCATGCGGCTGTGAGCGACTCCGTCTACGTGGTTAAATGTACTTGCATCTCAAAATGCTTTTATGACGCGAAATTAATGTGACACAGTCAGTTATTAAACAGACAGGACAAACCACATCTTATAATTTCAAAAGAGATCAAAACGTTCAGACAGACTATTCTTAAATACTGATAGCACTCTTTGTTTATTGCTTGTAATATTTTTTCCCCTCTTTGTTATTTGTTTTGAAGCTATATTTGTTACAATTATTAATATGTAATTGTATTAATTTAGTTTTTTAATGTGTAATTATAATAAGTAGGCCTACTTATAATTATGTAATTAAATATTTTAAGTTTTATTAATAAGATCAATTAAAGAAAAACAAATATTTATCGGCTCATGAGGTGCCTAAAGATTCCCTTCCCTATTTTACAATGATTTATTGCTGGATGTGAGGATGTAGCAATCAATGGAGGCAAAAGAAGTAAAGGCAACCCAGAGGGAGAATCCTCAAGCAAGAATATCAAACGGCCAAAAAGAGGTGAAGCAAACTACCTGCCTAACTTACCTGAAGGACATGATGAAACAAGTCTAGAAAATGCCAGAATGTTTCTAGTGGAAGAAATGAAGAAAAAACAACCAAATGGCACTCTCATTTCACAAATGATGGACCAATCATTTCCACTATGCAGACAAGAAATTGTAAAAAAGGTCCCTGCTGTACAGAACATGGTTGAACGATGGCCAGCACTCTTCACAGAGAGACAGGTAAGCTATTTTTGTTCTCAACCAATAAAATAATGCAAATCAAAAATAAATTCAAGGTGTGTGGCTAGAAATCCAAACACTTGTTGGAATGTTAATACCTCTGCCACCTATCTCTCTCTACTTTTTCAGGTGTTTGCTGAGTTTAATAGAATCGCCAGTAAGAATCTTGAGGGAGACTTCTTTGAGGCTCTGGACCAGTACGCCCCACGTTTCATTTAACTTTTTAAAACAAAAAAGGGAACTGTTGGCCAGAAACTCAGGGAGCTGATGCAGCACATGAGCTGGATGGTAAGTAGGTTCATTTTGCTTTTGATCTGTATGATAGTTCATCAATCAAGTTCTAAATGAGATGATCCAGACCAACCTATTTTATTTCCTGTCTGCTTGTGACTTGCAAATTACTCTGTGTATCATTAGACACCAGACGTCACAGTACTTCACTCTGTTGTCCTCAAAGGCATTCCCATTTTACTCGGTGACGACTCCAGTGAATTCTACAAGACCTGCTCTGTAAGTACTTGCACATAAGAAAAAGTTTGTTCTTGTAGGAAACTCAGAATTGAAGACTAGGAGACTTGGTTCTTTCTTCAGCAGGGTTCTTTATTGAGAACACGAGCTGCTGTAGCTGCAGTCATCAAGTCTGATTAACGTAACTTTATATGGTATCTTACAGGCATTCAGTGGGCAGTCCTTAAAGGTGCTGACAGTCCTTAAAAGTCTTGACCTTACACACTGCCTTAGGCCCCATCCACACTACTGTGTTTTAGTTTAGAAACGGAGAATTAAAACGCAGGCATGAAAACAGGTCAGGGGTAAAAAAGGTGAGAAGGATGCGGCAGCAAAAAATCCAATCCAATCAACTTATATATATATTTATATATATATATATATATATATATATATATATATAGTGCTTTTTAATGTTAAATTCATCAATCTGGTGAAAATTAAACAAAGAAAAATTATTTTAGTTACAGTGTCTGTCTACATTACTACTAGGCCTACATAATAATAGTTATAATATTAATCCCATGATAGTAATAGCCATATATTGTAAAACAAATGCACTGAAAAATAAAGGAAACTTTCATAATTAGTTTTGTACTAATTTCTATACTTGAAAGAGTATATTTCTATTCTTCACATTAAAGGTGTGATTGGGCTAGCCCAGTGTCAATCAAGAAAAGAACCAATGGGCCGCTGATCTACGTGTTTCATGGGGTGTCAGAAAAAAAACAACTAACGCTGACTTTTTATTGACCAATGCATTACATACTAATTACGCACTAACCCAGCGCCGCCAATTAAGCAAAACAAAACGAATGGGCCGCTGATGTACGAGTTTTATGGGCCGTTAAGACAAAAAACGAAACAAAAAAGTATGAGATGTATCGGCCCAAAAAGCACGTCGGCCCACCGGGAATCTCCCGGTAGTCCCGATGGCATTAGCCTACTTGCCTGGACGTCACACAAAACAAAATCCTACCTGTAGCCCTTCACCATCCACTTATTTAGCTGCTGTCGCATCAGTTGACATGCCATCTCCTTTCCTCTCTTTCTTTTTCTATGTTTAGCCCCCGACAGCTTTTTTGCGTTATCCATCTTTTTCGACGACAACTCACTAAAACTCGTTCCTGCTCGCTTAGCGCTCACGGCGCCCGCGCCCGCTCGCGATATTATCCCGCCCTCTTCTATGTCAAAATTAAAAATAATGACATTGGCAACATCGCTGTCTGTATCTGACAGGACAGTTAACATTGTAAGCTAACTTACCTCAAGCTTGCTTTCCGACGTGCGGTTCTTTGTTCGGCAGTGTGTCATCAGACTCGCGGTGTTAAAGACTTTGAAAACAATTCTGCCCTACTCTGACTCGGATTGGCTGTCAGGTTTCGGCATTAGGAATGATGATTGGTTTTTTAAAGCTGCTAAGTTTATGGTAACTATAGAGATATAGCGGGTAAATGCTGGCCACGACCCCCCCCCCTCCACCCCATAAATATTTTCTCATCTGATCTGCACAAATCACGTACAGTAGGTGACCCATTTTGGTTTTAAAACGGCGAATTTCGCCGAAAGGTGAGGAGTTTTCATGCCTGAAAACGAATACGATCTCCGTCCACACCAGCGTTTTAGCTGCGTATTATAATTGATCTCCGTCAACATTAAAACGACTGAAAACGCGGATCACGTGACCATTCACCAACACTGGGCATGCGCGTAAGCAGTTATAGCATTGTAAAATGCAGAATTTACTTGCACAACAGCTGCTAGTAAGGACATCAAAGTCAGTAACGCTTGTAATTCGTTATCCATGTTGCAGTCACTAACGTTATGTAGTCCAGGCTGTTTTTGTATGTTTTCTTCCGGGGACGGGTCATGTGATGGGTGGCTGACGAATCAGGGAAGGATACGCCATGCATACCTGCAAACTAGTCGCTATTTCGTTTTGAATGGGAAAATGTCATCCACGTGAATCGTGTATAAAATGTGTCACCTTTTTCAGACCTTGTGAGTTTGCAGGTATGGCCATGACTGATGACACCCAATCATAGAGCCGAGCGTGAGCCTCTGCGTTTCTAAAGTCCTCCGTTTTGGCCCGTCTTCACTAAAACGCCCTCCGGAGATTCAAAACGCAAAACGGGCTCAGCAGCGTTTCTAAACTTCTCCGTTTTAGGTCTTCGTTTTTGCCGTTTTAGTCTGGACGGGAGGTGCAAACGTAGCAAAAGGTCCCCGTTTCTAAACGAAAACACAGTAGTTTGGATGGGGCCTTAGAGATGACCACTAAATCTAATCATATAAAGACAATAGAGGCAATTACCCCCATCTGGAGATAATGGTACCCCCCAAATTGTATAAACAACACATGGTCACAAGAACTATGTAAACATTCACACATAAGCTATGTTTCCATCAACTTGCCAATCGAATTATCTGAAGTTCGGTAAAAAAAATCATGCGAATAAAGCTGGTGAAAGTGTGTTTCCATCAAACGGCTTTAAAGCGAATAAAAACCTGTGCGTAATGACATCACATGCTGTTTTGCGATCAAATTGGTATATCGAATTGATTTGAGACATTTTAAGGTGTTTCCATTCATTTTCGCACTGAATCGCACAACATTCAAGCAAACATTTGCGAACAAAGTTTTGCTAGACAAAATGGTCCTGGATCGCGCCATCTACCAACAAATGATCAATATTGCACAAGTTGTAATAGTGCAGAGTCCTGCACGGGTCCATTTTTGGAGACCCGCCCCCGCCCATACCCGCAAAGTTCAGCACCAGATCTGACCCGTGCCCGTGATAAATCGCACACAAGCTAAAATCATTCCATTTAAAGTGCTTTATTTTTTATCTCGCACCTCTCTCAACATCACAATAGCCTCATGAATGGGCTAATGAGCGCGAAAGTGCGCTTTGTTTTGGGCCATTCGAGGTAGCCTAGGCTACCTCCAGTTCACGCGCGGGCACCTCTCCGTGTCCTGATTATTGCCTGCTATATTTAGCTCTTATTTATTAAATCCAGGAAAATGGTTAATTAAACATTGATTAAAATTAAGATACAATTAATACAAAACGAAATTCACTTTAAAGAAAGTCTTTCTACAAAAACAAACTTAATAAAGTGGTCAAAATCATGTCTTCCCACTCCATTTGTCTCCCGATATTCGGGATCATCTTATCTTATTAATGCTTTTTTCACTTTTCATATAATCAACATAAAAAAAAAAATTATAAAAAAAAAAATTTTAATAAAATTTTTTTTATATATATATATATATATATATATATATATATATTTATATTATATATATATATTTTTTTTTTTTTTTTTATTTAAAAATGAATATGAAACTAAATCGTTTTTTAATGACTGGGCTACAACACATAGGCTTATTAGCCTGCCCTACAATCATTGAATATTATTTTGCTTGATTGACGGGTTTTTATTTAAAAGAAAGAGCGTAGCCTACACAATACTTAGGCCTACTAAAATATAATTAATATTATTTTATTGCATTTGTATTAGTTGTTTGAAGAGTAAAAAATAAATTACAAAATCGGTCGTTTTACAAGTTTACAACCGGCCAGTCGGTCGGACTAAAAGGGGAAAAAAATTAATTGGGTCGGTCCTAAATTGACAGGATCGGTCGGGTAACGGCAAACAAGAATATTTTTAAGGATGCCCAAAACACATATTTGCCAGTGTGTAATGGCAATTTAGACATACAAATATTGCACATATTTTTCATCCGCTACCCGCCCGCAAGGAGTTCATTATCCGCCCGCATCCCCGCCTGTGAAGTTTAGGAATGTCACAAACAATCCACCCGTTTTAGCCACTTTTATGCGGGTACCCAACCCATTGCAGGACTCTAGGTGCTTATGTGACAGCTGATAACGACATTATTTGACTATTATGGCATTTCTTAGATTTTTGCTATAATAGCCGTTTTATTTTTCTGTTAAATTAAATTCAAAAAGTATCTCGTCTCCTCGTTTGTCCACTTTGTTGACACCGGCCATGTGTGCAAACCAGACAGTATATAATGGGTGCAAACTGGGCGGAAAATAACTAAAACTACTTCTTTTGTGGCGGGTTGTACCCATAAAATGACCTAAAACTTAATCGCAATCCATTATTTATTCGGCAAATAACGTTTCCATCAGCGTTTATCGCATAAACCGTACATCGATCAAGATAAAATCCGATGAGACCGACCGTATTTCATTTTAGTCGATATTCAAGAAATTCAATCGAATTTTACTGTTTCCATAAGGCATTTTTCATTCGATATCACATAATTCGGATAAAAACGTGTTGATGGAAACATAGCTATAGTTCAACTCTCAGTAGGAAGATCAAAGACTAACAAAACCCCTTCAATGGAAACTATATTGAATCTAATCAGTAAATGGATACCATCATGTTCACATTGAATGCCCAATACAGTGTAGTTCACCTTAGTTTTTCATGTGATGTTATGTAGGGAAGTAGGATCAGCAGATCTTTATGGAAGGCATTTTCTGCCAAATTGAAATAAATAAATTAAGTGATTAAAATTAAAATTAAAACCAGATTAACGATTTCATTACAGAAAACTGTGCACAAAATATGTGACAAAATTGAGAATGAAATTATTAGTGCTGTATCTGAATAAGTCACGGCTGAAGGGCGTTGTTAGGCACGACGCAAATATGAAACATTGGCCGAGGTCCTCGTTTAAAGCTAGCGGGTATTAATGTCTGGCTATAGCCTAATTGTTGAAGAAATTGTGTTACTAAGACTTTTGTAATGTACACCCAAATAGTTGAATTTCCAAAACAGCCTAATACATGAATGAACCTCATCGATTACGGTCTAGTCTAACATCATAACTAACATGGCCTACCCGATACTTACTCTGAACAGTTTCTCTGGCAACTGAAGATGCCCAGGCCAGGCCAAGGAACTGCAGTGGGCCGAGGGTTTGACGCATGCTGGTCAGGCTGGTTGTTTTCACGTTCTAATGCTGCGGCAGCTTCCCGTAAAAGATCACTAACAGATTTCGCCACATCACGTCGTCTCGATTACAATATAATCATCGCATTTAAATAATTTCTTTTCACACATTCAACTCATGCACACGGGACGTTGACGACTTCGCTTTACAAAAGGCGTTTCTCTAGCGGCGTTACTTGAATAAGCCACACCCACTCATTAACATAGAATTTGCATGCAGGTTGTCTTTGAAAATGAAAACGAAAACTGTGAAATAATAGGAATTAAAATGAAAACTAAAATTTACATTTGAGTTGTCACTATTATTACGTGAGCGTTAATAAAGAGCTTTGTAAAACTATTTGTAGTTTCTTTTTCACGTTTGGCTTTTAATTTTAATATTGGCAGTCTTACCTCGAGACTGTAGTGAAAATGAAATGTGAAATCACCCATTGCATTTTATTTTTCAATTTGACAGGTATGATGCACTGTCACCGTGAAAATGAAATCATTCCATTTCATTCTCAATTTTGTCACACATTTTGAGTACAGTTTTCTGAAATGAAATTGTTCATCTGATTTTAATTTTAATCATCTAAATTTGGCAGAAAGTGTCTTCCATAGATCTTAAACATATTCTTAAATTTGTAATCCTACAGTCTATATAACTATATACCTGTGTTGACATAGATGTAATTCTATCTGCTTGATATACAATATACATTTTGTACAGTGATTGATGTATTTTGTAGGTTGAAAAGTCAGTGTCACTGTTTGAGAATGTATAGACCTTGTTGTATCTCCATAGCTTTAGTTAAACCATACCAAATATATTTTGTTTGCTTTATTGTAACAATCCAGTGTGAAAACATATTTAAAGCCATATTCTCTGATAACATTACAACACTAAAAATGAATGTTTTAGAATAGCATAAATTGCAATGCTGAAGAATGTGTGTCTTTGTAGGATACAGCGAGAGACGAGGCCCTAGAATACATCACTGTTGGTGTGCTGACAGTTGTCAGTGAAGATAGTCCTCACGAGGGTCAAAGCTCAGTGGACCTCCAGCCCATCTCCACTGCCATCATTCTGGAGGGAGGTATTGTCATGGATCATATTAAAAACTTGCCTCAGGCAGTTTGTCTGTTGTTTGGGCTTACATATGCATTGCATTTGGATTACCCAAAATGCATGGCAAATACACTCAACTTCATTCAGACTGTGGTGCTTGGACTGGGAAAGAAAAACCTCCCACCAAAACTGTTAACTCTGAAGAACAGTCTTCTGGGTTAGAACAGTAAAGAGCCGTCGGCTGTCAGATAGCACTTTGTAAGCTTTGCAGCCATTAATGTTCTCCTGTTATCGGAGAAAGTTTGATGCTTTCATGCAACTGTTCTCGCTTATTTATGTTCTCAATGAAAAAAAAGAAAATTCCATTAAAGTCTGTACCATGTTATGCAGGTATGCTAATGGTGGAAATAGTGGCACGTTGTGTTGCAAAGAGTTGTTAGTTGTTATTAGATGATAATGTCAGAAAAGAACCTAGCAAGGTTGTCCTGTTTACATTTGTGTTTTGGGAAAACTTTTAATAGTTGTAATGTAGTACAAACACAAACCCCAAGGAGTGATGTTTTTATTTGTGTTGGTTTAATGGACTGCTCACTTTGGGACACAAAAGCATTTGTTGTACTTTCAGTTTTGATCAGAAATGCACTTATTTTGCATGCACTGAAGTCCTGTAGTTATCAGGTGTTTACCTGTTTAATATCGGGAGACTGTTACATGCATAGAATTAGCTCACATAAATGTTTTTCTTTTTTATTTAATTTTTCCATGTCATTTTATACAGTTAAATCAAACCACAACTTTGTTGTTTAGCTACTGTTTTGTACTTGAATGTGCATTGAATAAATGTTGTAATGGAGCTGAATCAACAGCTGGTAGAAAAAAACACCAAGGTTTCTAAGGCTTAACTGGAACAGAGGTGTTCTGTGTTCTGTGGTCTGGAGCAATGATTAAGGTTTCAGTCTTTTTTGTATTCAGTTGTAAGTAGTTATTGTTTAACCAGTTCTTAATGCAAGACAGGCATTCTAATAGTTCAGTTAACTTAACTCTGACTCTTTGAATGAACAGTACAACTGAATGTCGTCAGCATAAAGTGATAAGACACACTTTTAAAATGACAAATTATTTCACAGAGAGGGCTAATATACAATAAAAACAAAATAGGACCTAAAAACGAGCCCTGAGGAACTCCACATGACAGAGGGGACATTTCAGACAGAATGCTGTTAACAAACACACAGAATGATATGTCACTCTGATAAGAGGAGAACCATTTAAAGAACAGACCCCCATTTTGTAACTGATTTATCAGCAAACTATGGTCCAGTGTATCAAATGCAGACGATAAATGAAGTAAAATAAAAAAAAGCGTACAGTCCTGAGTCTCTAGCCATCAAAATGTCACTTGATACTTTTAGAAGTGCAGTCTCAGTTGAATGGCATTTGCAAAAACCTGACTGAAATTTATCCAACAACTTTTTTCCATCAAGAAACGCAGTCAGTTGCACCACCACCACTCTCTCCAGAATTTTAGATAGCCTAAATAAAGGCAGTTTTGAATAGTGTAACTATAGCAAAGCCATAAGCAGTGTTCAAAAACTGGATAAGATAAAGGGGGCTGAGACCCCTTAGTTCCAGTCAGAGGCCTCCAAGTTATCTCTAAAATTAGGCTGAGAAAAAAGTAATGTTCTCCTAGCAGAAGAATATCAGACCGCAAATATAACTTGCCTTTCCATTTTTTTTTCAACATCGATCTACTTTCATCCATATAATATATATAACAAAATATTTGTTGACATACTGTATAACACAAATTACAAGACAGACTGTATTTTCTCATGAAGCTCAAAGTTGCTTTCTTTGATTAGTGATGGGGAAATCAATGCATTATTTTGAATTCAATGCACTGCTTTTTAATAAAAATACAAGTCTTGTATACAAACTAAAAATACAAACTATTCTGGTAAAAAAAAAAAAAAAAAAAAAAAAAAAATTATATATATATATATATATATATATATATATATATATATATATATATATATATATATATATATATATATATATATATATATATATATATATATATACAAAAATTAACCTTAAATAAAATACAAAATGAAAGGTTTCACTTGACAATAAGGATTAATTTATTAATATTATTTAACTCCATTAGTTTACATGAACTACACATGATCAAAACTTCTACAGCAATCATTTACTAATACATATTTAAATCAAAAGTTGCATCTGTTAAAGGGCACCTATTATGCCCCTTTTTACAAGATGTAATATTGGTCTTGGGTGTCCCCAGAATGCATTTGTGAAGTTTCAGCACAAAATACCCCACAGTTAATTTATTATAACCATTTGAAAATGTCATTTTTGGGGCCTGTTTTAAAAAGAGCTGTTTTGGAGTGTACCACCTTAAATGTTAATGAGCTGCAAATCCCCGCCCTGCTGCTGGACCCAGATGATGAAGAGACACGAATGAGAATGGACTAAACGTCTCGGAATGGTTATTTGATACATTTATGTACTTACAAAGTTTTAATCGCGTCCCCTTTGCAATTATGGATGTGCAACACACACACACACACACACACACACACACACACACACACGAACTGTGATACCGTTCGCGCAATTTTTTGAAACTACACACACACACACACACACACACACACACACACACACACACACAAATACTGCGATAACGTTTGCTAAGTACAAACGATTTATTTATTTTTTTCTTAAGGGGAGGGAGATAGACGTTTATACTGTCTATGGAGATAGAGCAGACCTTAATTTATTTACATTTGTAATTGCTGCAAAAATGATAGCCTACGTGACATAAAACTGTCTGACGTTGTTTGTTGAGACATCTATGACGACGACAATAAATAGCTTTAGACGCATTTGTTGTTGAACTGGCTGACATCGATTGAAATGACTATTTGCTCAAAAATCATAAAATACACTTACTTCTGGAGGTGACGTTGAATCGCGAACTGTAGGCAATGATCCACACTTGATTAACTTTGACCCTCGTTCACTAAACAGTCAGTCAGAAAATGAAGGAAGTTTAAGTGGCGCCGTTTCTTCATAAATAAAATCCATCCGCTGCGTTTTCAGTGGCTCTGATGTCAGTGAAGACTACTATGTCCATTCTTAAATTCCACAACAGAACACCTAAGTTACACTTCTTATGAGACATTACACACCGGCTGTCGTTGAAACAATGGAGGATGCAGATCACCGAGGGCGGGGTCTATGCCAAAACCAGACTGTCAATCAAACCGCGTCGGTGGGGCTTAGCGCATTTCTACGTCACAGTGAGGGAAATCTAGAACAGGGCGTTCTGAGACAGTGCTTGTGATTTATTGAGATAGTAAAAAAACTACTGGGTGGATCAAACACCATGTAAAAGTGAATTTTGCATAATAGGTGCCCTTTAATAAATAAACCGTTAACTAACATGAACAAACAATGAACAACTGTATTTTTATTAACATTAACAAAGATTATGAGCTAAACTATCTTTGCAATATTATAAAATGGTTAAATTGTACTAAATATATCAGTGTAAAAACTGTGAAGTTTATAGTTCAGTTCTAGCTTGGTGCACAGCAGTATAGGGACATGGCTTTAACATTTGAATCTAGTCTCAGAAGTGTCTCAGAACTGAACGGACATTAGTATAAATTCAGGAGGCAGCTGGCTAAAGTCCAAGCTGAGGCGTTCTTTTGAATTGAAGTCCCTGCAGTGTTTAATCGATGAAGACAGACATACAGGCATCAATCTCACCTTCTTTGGCTCTCAAGTGCACAGCCAGCCTCTTATTCTCCCTCTGCAACTGAGACCAGAGCCACTGCCAGAATTCACCAAATGCCATTAGATATCCAGCTCCTTCTTTTAATGATCCTCTACAGACCACAGATTGGACGGGTCTGAAATATATAACTCCCAAGTGTGGGCATTCAATCAACAGCACTGGATTGCTTGGCTCATGAATTGTATCTGGGGGACAACTATGTCATCTCTAAGAATATTGGTATCCTAATCCAACAGCTCTGGAATGAAGGGCACACACTGAAAGTGAGGAGGTTACTTTTAAGAAATGAGCTGTGGTGGAGAATGGTCATGGGGTCAAAACAGTTCATTTGCTATAGCAAAATTTGTGACAAATCAGAAGATGCTTAACTGTTGTCCCCATTCGATTCTGTAGTATGACCCTCGGGATGCCCCGTACCTGGGGCCGTAGAAAATGTATCTGTGTGTTGTCATGGAAACAGTTCAGTAAATATGCCAGCAGGCTAAAGACATGCCGTTGTCTGTGTTCATTTATAGTACAAATTACAACATGGTGTCAGAAGTGTTTAATGTTAAAACCAACTCAGCCTTCGACATGAAAGTATAACGTTAGTCGACAGTATAAGGAACTTTTCAGGGAAATCACCGCTATTTGGAGGTAAATTAACGCGCCAGCTCAAGTAAGATGTCCAGAGAAGAGAGAGAACGCACGGGAGCTTACGCCGTTGGAGATGCATTTCGCATTAGCCCTCCAGAGAAGTTTGACTGCAGAGACATCCAAAATTGGCCCAAATGGATTAGACGATTCGAAAGGTACAGAGTAGCGTCGGGTTTGGATAAAAAGGATGAGGCATTCCAGGTGAACACATTGATATATTCCATGGGAGATGA
The DNA here is from genome assembly GCA_021554675.1 of Leuciscus idus. Lineage (NCBI taxonomy): Eukaryota > Metazoa > Chordata > Actinopteri > Cypriniformes > Leuciscidae > Leuciscus > Leuciscus idus. The sequence continues at coordinate 46,652,634 of CM038622.1, read as the reverse complement.
AGCAGAGGATATCCTACATGCGTCGGCGATACAAGAAGAGGACAAGGTAATCTACGAGAAAGTAAAAGACTGTTTCGATAAACATTTCATTGGAGAACACAACGCCATTTTCGAGAGGGCCAGGTTTAACATGCGAAAACAAGAGCCGGGGGAAACGGCTGAGTGCTTTGTTACTGCAGTTCACAAATTGGCGGAATATTGCAAGTTCGGGACTCTCAAAGATGAACTGATACGTGATCGCATAGTAGTGGGCATAAAAGACATCATTTGAAAACCTCAAAAAGGAGCTGGCATCACAGAGAGTGTTGGCTCAGTACAGACCACAAGCCAAAACAAAAGTGTCTGCAGACGCATCATCCTTTGGCCTGGGGGCTGTCCTTATGCAGAGACAGGGTAACATGGAGTGGCGCCCAATCGCTTACATCTCTCGAAGCCTTTCTGAAACAGAGCAACGTTATGCCCAGGTTGAAAAGGAGGCATTGGCCGTCACCTGGGCATGTGAAAGGTTGAGTTCATACCTCATAGGCCTACCATTCACAATAGAGACAGACCATAAACCACTACTGGCCTTGTTGGGGACAAAAGCGTTGGATGACTTACCTCCCAGAGTTCAGCGATCCCGTCTCAGACTGCTTAGGTTCACGTACAAGATAATTTACGTGCCAGGGAAGGCTCTCATCACAGCAGACGCGCTCTCCAGGGCCCCGGTGAGACGGCCACTGAACGAAGAAGAGGCACAACTGGAAGGGGAAGTGCAGGTCTTCATCAATATGATACGCGAAAACTGACCTGCCTCCCAGTCTAAACTTCAACAGATAGCTGAGCACCAACAGCGGGATTCTATCTGTAGCCAGCTGATGTCACAGTGCAAGAGAGGGTGGCCACGGCAAGAAGAGCTGTCCCAGCAACTGAAACCCTATTGGGTCCACCACAGTGAGCTACACATGAATGGTGACCTTCTGATGAAAGGGCAACGGATTGTTATACCAGAGACATTACAGAAGGAAATGCTGTCCAGACTACACGAGGGACATATGGGGACAACCAAATGCAGGCTGAGGGCCCAGCAGTCAGTGTGGTGGCTGGGACTGGGTGCTCAAATCACAAGAATGGTGGCCCAGTGTGAGGTGTGTGCTCAAAACCAACCACTTCACCCAGAACCAATGATACCCTCAGAGCTGCCACAGCGGCCCTGGCAGAAAGTAGGAGCTGATATGTTTTATTTGGAAAATGACTCTTATTTATTGTTAGTAGACTACTATTCTCGATATATTGAAGTAATTAAAACCCCAATAACCACATCAGCAGGAGTTATCAATGGCTTTAAATCCATTTTTGCTAGACATGGGGTTCCTGAAGTACTAATAACTGATAATGGCCCTCAGTTTTCTTCAGGCACTTTCTCCTCATTTGTCATGGACTATGATTTCAGACATGTGACCAGCAGCCCATACTTTGCACAGAGCAATGGAGAGGCAGAGAGGGCTGTGAAGACTGTCAAGGGCCTATTGAAGAAAAATGCTGACCCATACAGGGCTCTGTTGGCCTACAGAGTCACACCGCTGCATCACGGACCATCGCCAGCAGAACTCCTGATGGGCAGCAGACTGCGCTCACCATTGCCAGTCTCACCTGTTCAACTCAAACCTAAATGGCCAAACAGGAAGGCCTTTGCAGACAAGGACAAACAACTGAAACACACAGACAGTTGACTTTAATCACAGACACAAAGCTACTGTGAGACCGGAGCTAAAAGCAGGTCAGCGAGTCTGGATCACAAATACAAAAGAATCGGCCACAGTGATTAGAAAAGCAGACACTCCCCGCTCATATGTAGTGGAAACGGACTCAGAAGAGGTGAGGAGAAACAAAGCACACCTCAGACCCCTCCCAGAGATACAAGCCCCACCACCAGCCGTGGAGGACACAGAACAGGCAGCAGGGCCAGAAGAAGGGGAAGGGGAAGGGGAAGGGGAAGGGGAAGGGGAAGGGGAAGGGGGGGGATACAGAGGGCCCACCCAAGGAGAGAGGTGAAAGCCCCAGAGTGGCTTAAAGACTTTGTAACATAGTATTCAGCACCTAGAATTAAGCATAATAGACAGTGCTATGTTTATGTTTAATCTGTCTGATATCTTTGGTTCAGGTTTAATATTTCCACAGACTAGGTGACCTACAGTTAAGGCAGTTCTGCCAGTGAAAAAAACAAACATTTATTTAAGGTTTTATCACTACTTTGGGAGAAGGGGAGATGTAGTATGACCCTCGGGATGCCCCGTACCTGGGGCCGTAGAAAATGTAGCTGTGTGTTGTCATGGAAACAGTTCAGTAAATATGCCAGCAGGCTAAAGACATGCCATTGTCTGTGTTCATTTATAGTACAAATTACAACAGATTCCAAAGTCAGTATACTGACATATATTGATAAAACAGACTGTACTGACCAGCTCACGTGCAAAGTTTGCAAAAGGCCAAAGAATAAAGACCGAAAGCTACACTCATCACTTCTTGAAACATCATCTGGAGACTATGATTCGACCTCAAATACCCCAACAAGTAGTCCTCTTTCAAAAAAAAAAAAAAACTCTCAGGAAGATGACCCTAAAGTCTTGAATGCTGACATACTTCGTGCTGTCAATGCCCTCTGTTATGATTTTGTGAAATGATGGTGGTGAAATGAGTGTGCAACAGCATGAAGCCACCCCGTCTCCAGACCCAGAATTGTTTCACAACAACCCAAATAACCGCATTATATTTCACAAAAGAAAGTAGTTTTTATTTACAAAATCAAGCAAAAGAACAAGAGGAGTATCAGATTCAGAAGGGGGTATTGCCAAAACAACAAACATAAATCAATCTAAATCCTTATTAACCAAACTACCTAAGCTTAAGAAAAGAAAACAAAAGTACAGCAAAATATAAGCTAACTCCCTAGCTAACATGAACAGGAGAAAGTTATATTCAAAACAAAAAAGCACTCACCTCCCTACTAATCCCACAATAAAGAAATGATCAAACTAGTAAACTTCAAGTAAACCAAAAACAGAACAGATGACTCAATACATTCAATAAATAATCATAGAAGTTAACACTCACTTCTACCTTTTAAGTCTCAATCATAAAGTGTAAAAAGAGAAACAAAGGACAGAAACTCCACTTCAATAGGTTCAACACAAAAGAGGTCAAGTCAAATCAAGTCACCTTCTTTTATATAGCGCTTTCAACAATATGAATTGTTTCAAAGCAGCTTTACAGTGATAATAGGAAATGACAGTAACAGATTGTTTTGGCTTTAGGATAAAGTTAATGTCCAGCTAAAGTTAGTTTTGATTGATTGATTCACTTCTGTTGCGAAGATCATTAGTTATTAACTTGGGGGGCGCTAACACGACACCGTTCTAACAGAAAACCCTCAACGCGCTTCGGCCACCCATCCGCACAAAACAGTGCCCGGTTGCTCGAGAACGCACACCTGGAAACAGGACCCAAGGTGCAAACGATTATCAGTTATCTCTGCACAAACCTACGCAACCTCTGCGCAAACCTCTGCGCAAACACCGAAGTCACGCACATGCGCATCACGTGTTCAGTCCATAGGTATGCGCGTTTCAATATATATGTGCGCAGGCGTGTAGTCCTTCTTTACAAATCAACCCTCAACAAACTACTTGTCTGGCCTTAAAAATGTATAATACAGAATTATTTATCGCATCCGTGTAGCCACATGGTGACTCTGTACAGATAAAACGTTGTCATTTTATCTGTACAGAGGTAAAGGGAAGGGAAGGAGGCCTTCACAGGGAAGTTCTTGACACTTCAGAACTAACGTTGTCGTCGTGTCCAGGCGTAGGTCCTTCATCAGCTCTGGATACAGCCTGGATCCGGCGGACTGCGGTAAACCTCGGGATAAACAGACAGACTAATAGTAGCGTAGACGCCATCCTTCTTATGATGTAACAAGTGCATCAGGATTTATGGGTGTTTAAGTGTTTCCAGTTCCGGCTGACCTAAACTATGCAGCCTAACATAATGTGTTATGTGTATACTAGACCAAAGATAGTCTATAGACAAATCTTTAGTCTAGATTTGAACTGACAGTGTGTGTCTGCTTCCTGGACAATGTTAGGAAGACTGTTCCAAAGTTTTGGTGCTAAATAGGAAAAGGATCTACCGCCAGCAGTCGATTTTGATATTCTGGGGCCAGTTGTTCAAAGGTAAACTGATCGGATTTTGGTTATCGGATTGGATCAAATCTTGAAAATGGGTTGTTCAAAAGGGAAAGAAGGAATCTGAAATCAGATTAGATCACGGAATCCAATCCTAGTTTTAATCTGGATCAAACCTTCAGTTTGTGTTGTTCAAAACTTGTCAGTAGGATTTGGATAACTTTGATCCAAAAAAACAGGATTATCCTGATCCCAACAGGGGGTAGGATTTCAAGGTCGATTCCAGGAAGAAAATTTAGTAAACTTTAAAATTGGTCAAATAATACATTTGTATCATTTAGTGTATATACTTTTATTTATATTTTGCACTTGACTTGTGTAACCAACAGTGATAAAGTAGATAAAGTAGACATAGGCTACCAATTAAGCTATTCAGTATGGTAAAGTAAAAATAAAATAAAAATGTCCATTTTTATATTCCACAATGTATTTGTTAATGTAAATTAGTTTTTTATTTGTTGTGGCTCAGATGAGGGGTCATAAAATAAATTATGAATGGAAGTGGATGTTTATGTTATTTTTGTGTTTTGTTTTAAAATAAGAAACACTTACAGTGACCCCATGTTGGCTCTTCTGCCTGTTCTTTACGTAAGCAATAAGGTACGAGAGGCTGTGCTGTATCGTGAATAAGTACTTATCCACGATACAGCACTTGCCTCGAGTACCTTATTGCTTTTATAAAACGGTTACCACACAATATTAAAGTTTAAAAAAACAATTATTAGTGCAACTTTCATGAAGTTAAATCAATAAAAGCATTCCTTCCGCTAGAAAAAAATAGTCCCTGACTGTGAACAACAACGTTCCAATGTGTAATATGCATGAAAGCTCAAATAAAAACAACAAACCGTTCTCAAACTTTGTCTCATTGTTTTTATTTTTTACAACACAATATTTGTGAAATTTCCTCACACAAATAGGCATAGCTTATCTCTCAGCATGAGAAAACGTTTATTTTTTTGTTTATTCCATTATTTTATCTCTGCACTAAACTAAATATTTACATAGCCTAAATAAAAACATAAGGGCACATATTTTGATAGATAACAGTTAGGTCTTTAATCTATTTTATTAATGTTATTAATTTAGTTGCTAAAATGCTGCCTAACAAGAGATACTTTTTTTATTGTTGTTTATTTAAATTTATTTGAACATCTCCGTTTATTGTGCACGCATTAAATATTTGTCTCATTTCAATCGGCTCCACTGTGGTGATATTTAACGCGGTTCTCTTTAGTTGGGGCTCAGCACTGTCAGCAGTGTTTTCTGTTGCAGCAAGAATGTCGCTCAAGTGCTTTCTTTGTTTTAAAGGGGTGGTTCGGGATTTTTGACATCGGACCTCATTTTTAAGTCAGCCTGGTTGTTATTCATCAGTGGAGACATTTAAAAAAAAAAATTATCCAGTCCTTATATTTGGATAGTTAGCCGATGCTAGGCTAGCGCGAGTCAATGGTATATGTTAGCCAGCCATTAAAAAACGTTTTACCCACTCCACAGTGCACCAAACGCAAATCAATTATAACACTAGACTATCGATGTATATGTCCGTTGAGAGAATAATGTTAGAAATCAAACTTACCTTTCATCTCAATGATCCCAAAGGAACTAGTTTCTCAGCAGCTGCGGAATTTTACTTTGCTCCGGTTAGTAATGCGGCAAAAAGTAAACACAGAACAGAAGCGCACTGTAATCAGTGTACCAGCGGCAGGTAAATACACTTGCGTCATGTGTGTACCGGCTCACTCGATTGCCTAGGTAATCAATATCACTCCGCTGCTGCTGTAGACAAGGCTTATGATTACAGGGAACAAATTATAACTAATGCAATGTGATGAAAGGTAAGTTTGATTTCTAACATTATTCTCTCAACGGACATATACATCGATAGTCTAGTGTTATAATTGATTTGCGTTTGGTGCACTGTGGAGTGGGTAAAACGGTTTTTAATGGCTGGCTAACATATACCATTGACTCGCGCTAGCCTAGCATCGGCTAACTATCCAAATATAAGGACTGGATAATTTTTTTTAAAAAATGTCTCCACTGATGAATAACAACCAGGCTGACTTAAAAATGAGGTCCGATGTCAAAAATCCCGAACCACCCCTTTAAGTTTGGCCTCCAGTAGCTCTGTAGTGAACTTTCAAACTTATGTCCACTCACAGACATAATTTCCCTCGATTCGAGACCAGCATCGGACAATCTCTGCACCATGGTGCTGCGAAGGCAGTGATTTGTGTAAACCTTGGAGGTGCCTGCTTTATGTTGATACGTGTGGTTGCTAAGGGTGTTGCTAAGGGTGCTGCTAAGGGCGCAGTGATAAATAGAACCGTTGGGTGAAGCGTAGCCGTGTTTTATCGTGAATAAAGCACAGCTATTGACCAATCAGAATCAAGGATTGGAACTAACCGTTTTATAAATAGCTGGTAGCCCACATTGTGATATGTTGTCCCATTTAGAGCACTGGTAATCCGGATTTGGTCATCTTGAAAACTGTGTATCTGGATCAGGGTGATCCAGTCCAATGTTGCTTTGAAAAACCGGCATAAAAGTAAGATGGATTACCTGATCCTGAATAGGAAAAAAATGGGATTTCCAAATCCGGATAATTTTGATCTAGATTAAATGTTTTGAACAACTGGTCCCTAGGTATTATCAACTGGTCTGATTTTTGAGATCGCAATAGACGTGAAGGACTATAATGCGTTAAGAGCTCGCTGAAGTACTGGGGAGCTAAACCATTTAGTGCTTTGTAAGTAATCAGCAATATAAAAAAAAATGTATACGATGTTTAAAAGGGAGCCAATGCAGTGTTGACAGAACCGGTCTAATATGGTGATACTTCCTGGTTCTGGTAAGAACTCTAGCTCCTGCTGTACCAGCTGTAGTTTATTTATTAAGCTTGCAGGGCAACCACCCATTATAGCGTTACAATAATCTAGCCTTTATGTCATGAACGCATGAACTAATTTTTCCACATTTGTCATTGAGAGCAGATGACGTAATTTATATGTATTTATAAGATGGAAAAAAGTAGGAAATTACTAGTCATCAAGTTTTTTTTATTATATCAGCTATGCATTCCGTTAATTTTGTGAATTGGTAAGTTCCGTCAGGGCGTGAAGAAATATAGAGCGAAGTATCATTAGCATAACAGTGAAAACTAATGCCATGCTTCCTAATGATATCTCCCAAGGGTAGCATGTACAGAGTGAAAAGCAACGGTCCTAGTACTGATCCTTGTGGTACGCCATACTGAACTTTTGATCGATAAGACATCTCTTCATTTACTGATAACGGTCAGATAAGTATGATTTAAACCATGCTAATGCAATTCCACTAATGCCAACATAATTTTAGAGTCTATTTAAAAGAATGTTGTGGTCGATAGTATCAAATGCAGCACTAAGATCGACTAAGTGACTCTAATGAGAGCTATCTCAGTACTATGGTATGGTCTAAATCCTGACTGAAAATCCTCACCGATATCATTTCTTTCTAAAAAAGAACATAGTTGTGAGGATACTGCCTTTTCTAGTATCTTTGACAGAAAAGGTAGATTCGAGATCGGCCTGTAATTGACTAATTCTGTAGGATCAAATTGCGTTTTTTTAACAAGCAGTTTAATCATAGCCAGTTCAAAAGTTTTTGGAACGTATCCTAATGACAAAGATGAATTAATGATATTAAGAAGAGGATCTATGACCTCTGGAAGCATCTCGTTCAATAGCTTAGTCGGTACAGGGTCTAACATACATGTTGTCGATTTAGATGATTTAACGAGTTTAGTCAATTATTCCTCTCCTATAGCAATGAATGAATCGAATTTTTCCTAAAAGGAGACTACAATGCACTGCCTAGTGCAATACTGTAGTAGACGGTTGCATAGTTATAATTTTCTCCCTGATATTATCAATCTTGTAAGTAAAGAAGTTCATAAAGGCATTACTGCTGTGCTGCTTGGAAACGTCTGAGCTTGAAGCTTTATTTTTTGTTAGTTTAGCCACTGTTTCAAATAAATACCTAGGGTTTTGTTTATTTTCTTCTAATAAGGTTGAAAAATAAACAGATCTAGCAGCTTTTAAGGCCTATCTGTACACAATCGTGCTCTCTTTCTATGAAATGCGAAATACCTCTAGTTTTGTTTTCTTCCAGTTGCACTCCATTTTTCAGGCTGCTCTCTAAAGGGCCTGAGTGTGCTCGTTGTACCACGGCGTTGGACTATTTCCTTTAATCTTCTTTAAGCGCAAAGGAGCAACTGTGTCTAAAGTGCTGGAAAAGAGAAAGTTAAAAGTTTCTGTCGCACTGTCAAGTTATTCTAATCTATCTGGGATGCTGGGATGCTGAGATTATGAAACTGATCAGGAAGATTATTGATAAAGCAATCTTTAGTGGCAGATGTGATAGATCTAACATATTTTTAACACAGAGTCGGCTTTGCAGCCTTGGCTAAATGAAGTATACCTGAGACTAGATAATGATCTGAGATGTCATCGCTCTGCTGCAGAATTTCAACAGCATCAACATTGATTCAATGTGATAATATTAGATCTAGAGTATGATTACGACAATGAGTAGGTCCTGACACGTGTTGTCTAACTCCAATAGAGTTCATAATGTCTTTGAATGCCAATCCCAATTTATCATTTTCGTTATCTACATGTATATTAAAATCACCAACAATTAGAACTTCATCTGCAGCCAGTACTAACTCTGATAGAAAGTCAGCAAATTCTTTGATAAAGTCTGTATGGTGCCCTTGTGGCCTGTATACTGTAGCCAGCACAAATCTCAAATGTGATTTATCATTTACACTAGATAGTGGTACATTAAGCACCAACACTTCAAAAGAATTATATTTGAAACTTAGTAATTCTGAAGATATTACTATAAATTACAGCAACACCTCCCCCTTTGCCTTTCAGACGAGGTTCATGTTTATAACAGTAATCTTGGGGGTGGACTCATTTAAAGTAATGTAATCGTTTGGTTTTAGTTTTTAGATAATCTACTAAGTATCTCATCACTCCTGTGAACAGGAAGGGGCCAGAGCAAATTACAGTGCCTGACATCATACTTGCGAGTTTGTACACCTCTTTAACGTTAATTTTAGTGAACTCTGACTGGTGAAGTCGAACATCATTAGTGCCGACGTGAATAATAATCTTAGAGAATTTACAATTAGCATTAGCCAGCACTTTTAAATTTGCTTTGATGTCAGGTGCTCTGGCTCCCGGCAAACATGTGACTATGGTGGCTGGTGGCTGGTGTGGGGAGAATCTATTTGTTATTTGGTATCTATATGGCTAATCTATTTGGTAAAGATACACAGAGCCACCAACTACTTGCTTTAACACAACAGGAAGTATGGGGTTGTAGATGAGACCTCAAAGCTGTTGTACACAGTCAAGCCACCACCAACACAGATCTGATGATGGTAATGGACAAACAAACAAACCCTTACGGCTATGGACGTAACACCTCACTGATCGCTTAACACCGATGGAACAACAAATCACCCAGAACTCAGTTGCTGTAGTTAATCTTTCGAAGACGGTTGATTTAGCTGTAAACGCTTTCGACAAGGGTCAAGACTAACGACAACAACGTTGATTGATGTTCAAAATTGAGCAGGTGGTCCGGATGGTTCAAGGCAAGTGCGATCAAGCTGAGATCTACAGTAGGAGATGGAATTTGAGGCTCATCAACCTTAAAGAGACAGATGGAGAAAATATCAGAAACAAAGTGCTCGAGTTCCTCAAAACTCTAAATCCGGACGAGGTAGATGACATCCGTTTTTACATCGACACAATCCACAGAACTGGACATCCTGGGGCAGGGAGTTATTGTCCTAGGCCGGTCATTATCCAGTTTGCACTCCAAACCTACAGAGAGAAAGTCTGGAAAGCTGAACTTTCCATCATGCTCTCAAGGAAAGGGATGTTCGTCTGACAGAGGACCTGACGTTTGCAGAAAGACAACAGAGGAAGCTGCAATGGCCAAGAGTAAAAGCGGCGACAGAAGAGGGAAAGAGAGCTTACTTTCGTGAAGCAGATGCCTTTATTAATGGAGAATAACTATCTGTATTTGACTTTCAAGATGAATATTACAAGGGTCATATTATGCTTTTTTACTTTTTCAACTTTAGTAAGTGTGTAATGTTGCTGTTTGAGCATAAATTGATCTGCAAGGTTACAAAGCTCAAAGTCCACTCTAAAGGGATATTTCACTTTCCAAGAACTAACACGAACGACTCGTTTGGACTATAATGCATTTTTTCTGGGCTTTATGAAATCACAATGTTACTCATTTAAATAATCCCCGCCCACGGAATACGCACAAAAAGGGAGAAAGGCCTGGTTGAGCTGCATTAGAGAAGACAGTGTTGTCGCTATATCAAAGAGACGCTGTTTTGTCCACCCCGTTTCCAAAACTAATTTGTTTGACTGTCCTAAGGCTGACGAACTAAGAGTGGTTAATTTATTTTAAACACGGTTACTGAACATTATGATCCCAACGTTTATCTATGTGCTGCACAGAACCACAATGCAGGCAACATCTTTTTACTGTAGCTTTTGTTACCTATCGCTTTTGCAAGGCTTTTTGTAAAAAATATTAAAATGGTGTATAACATCGTATCTAAAAACACACCACTCTGAAACATCCTATGAATCCGTGCTTGCAAAGTCCGTGCATGAAATCTGTTCTGCATGATCCTCTTGTTTGTTAACCTTATTAGTGACCTTTTGTACCCTTACTCTCCAACTAGAGCACTCAGGTATTCTGACCAACTGCTATTGACGGTTCCTTGTTGCCGTTATACATCTAAGGGTGACCGTGCCTTTTCGGTGAAGGGTCCGAAATTGTGGAATAGTTTTCTTTTCCATGTGAGGTCCTCTTCATCGCTAGCCATTTTTATGTTTTCTTTATGAAATGGGTTTTTGAAGCTGATAGAATGCATGATGTTGTATTTAAATGTTTTTATTTATTCTTGCTTGATCTGTAAAGCACTTTGGGTCAACTTCTGTTGTTTTTAAATGTGCTATAAAAATAAAGGTTGACTTGACTTAACATTCTTAAGTCTGAATCAAGCTGGAATTGATTTGAAATTGAAGCCATCCTTAATGTTTACATCCGAGTAGAGCTCACAGTTATGGTAAAATGTCCAAAATGTCCGTCTTGGCGGTTTTGTCTTGAGTGAACAAGTTTGTGACGTGTGTAAGTATTGGATCTGTGCATTACTAGGTCTTAAAGTAAAAGCAACCTAATATATACCTGCTCCTGTCTGTGTCGTTAATGTTAATCAAGCAACAACAACAACAACAGGGGAAAAAACAAACAGTAGCCTACTTAAACTTAAAGCACAGTTTGTATTTGTATCTTTATATGTTATATTTACTTGTCCTATTGTCATTTGTTTATTAGTTCTTATTTTATTACTGACTGTTTACTTGATTACTTAATTACTTGAGTAAGTTACTTGAGTAACTTTTTACTTATATTAGGCAATTGCTTTTGGCTGTGGTTTACTTGATTTTTGCATTTTTGTTTGTTCTATTGTCATCTATGACTATTTTGCATCTGACATAATACATAATATGGTAAATGTTGTATCCTAATTATAATTTTTCCCAAATTTCTCCCAAATTCCTGGAAATTACAACAAAATCAGTCATTTTGATCACAAAAATCAAAAAGAATATCGCGAAAATCCTGGAGGGGCTGAGTAATGTGAAATATGTGAAAAATAGTGTGATTTTTGACTAACCAAGCTTGAAAGCTTTCTAGTACACCACACAAACAAAATAAATATTTTGTAAAAGAGCATAATAGGACCCCTTTAACTGAGGATTCATTGACCATACTGGCTTGTCAAACGAACTGAAACTGTACGCTCAGTCTTCAAGGCCATTTAACTTTCATCCAGATGATGTGACTCTTCTAAGCTCGGAGTTGATCAATACCGACAGATTTGTGAATTTCGTTGTTTCACAGTTTTTTAAGTAATATTGTTCTGAACTTCTGACATCCAAATAAGATTATTCTATATCGTCTATTCAATATCGTCTGATTTTGATTTTAGTTGTTTAAAGATTGTTCCTCTTAACGTTAGGGGTTTACGAGACAGCATTAAAAGAGCATTTTTACAAGAGACTCATTTGTGCAAAACTGATGTTAAATGGTGGCGTTCTCCGCGTGGGGTTCAAATCTTTTAGTCATTCTTCTCACGTATTGGAATTGGTTAGTTCAAAAGAAAGTAGATGGTCACAGTTGTTAAGCTGGATAACTATGTCTTTGTCTTAGGTAACGTTTATGGTTATAATTATTCTGTCCAAGTCAAGATTATGCCTATGGAGGTCACTCATTCTATATCAGTACTAATGGGGAAATATCAAGACGCCTTTTTGATAATAGGCGGTGATTTCCCAGATGAATTCTTAGAACATTTCCCACCACACGTTATCTTCATCAAAATTTAAGTTGGAGTAACTCTTGGAGTAACTCCTCTAAATCCTTACAATCAAGGATTGATTTATGATTGATCAACCCAGGTTGTGTCCAATATGTAACTGAAGTTACATATTGCTATGCACCCCTTTCTTTCAGATCATAAAATTATTGTTTTGACAGTTTCTGGCATTAAAATTTAAATAACAGTCTACGAGGATATTGGAAGTTAAACAACAATCTGCTTAGTAATGAGGGGTTTGTTAATCAGGTTTGAGAAATAGCACAGATTTTCGGAAGTAAGCAAATTACATAAATTAAGTGTAGCATCAGTTCACGTCAGGTCACGTTAGTCAAGCTCGCATCAGCTTACTCTCAGCTGATCCACGTCTACCTATAGGAATACGACGCCTATCACTGTATACATATATCAGCAGCTATTTGCGTAAAATTCTCTAATTATGTTGTACATTAAAATTAAGTAATGATATCTGCAATACATTCATGTTTGTTCTGTTTATTATAAGGGGGGTTATTGCTGCTCTCCCTGCTCTTATCCATGCTAGGCTGCATGGATGCGCAGGGAGTTCTAGCCCAGAACAGAACCATACCGCCAATCCTAACTGTATGCAAATTGTCAATCGTATTTGACGATAGTGGTCCTGACAAAAATTAAGAAGTGGGAGATATTTAAGTTTAAAGTTAGGCAGTCAGCTATTTACTTTAGTAAACAAGTTAAAAATCATAATTTGAATAGGGAACAGGCACTTAGGACAGAATTAGACTTAAAAAAAAAAAAAAAAAACCTTACAGAGGAAGAAAAAGTTAAACTGGAGCTTTAAAAACTCAAATTGATCAAAAAAAGCAAAAGACGAATTTATTAGTTCTAGAGCTAAGTGGTAAGAAAAAGGGGAAAAATATGAGCTATTTCTTTTCGCTAGAAAAACAAAACTTAAAGACAAATGATCTCCTCTCTTAAAAATTATGTACTCACTTCAAATCCAAACCTGATTACAAATAATCTAGAATATTTTTACTCTGTTTACTCTCAATCTGTATTTGAAATAGATAAATGTTCTACATTTTCTGAGTCAGTTAAGGTATCTGTCTCACCCATACTCAATTCCGAGACGTTTGTGATGAAGAACTAAGGAATAGTGAGATGGTTACAGCTATCCGTTCAATGAAAAAAAGAAAAAAAGAAAAATCGCCAGGCACAGATGGTCTGTCAGTGGAGTTTTATTATTATAAAGAGGAGTGTTATATAATTGAAAACCATATATTTGAAATGTATAAGGAATGTACTGGATGAAACGAATTATCAACTTCTATGAAACAAGGATTAATAACCCTACTTCCTAAACCTGATAGAGATAATTTGATTTTGGACAACTGGCATCCTACAACATTATTGAACATTGTTAGATTATCCAAATTTGGTGGAATCAGAGGCTTTAATAATTTTTTTAGATTTCCACAAAGCTTGATACAATTGAGCATCAATTTATGTATAGGGCATTAAAAACTTTTGGTTTCGGGGAGATATGTATTTCTATTATTGAAATGTTTCATAGAGGTATTAATAGCTCCATTCACTTATATCCAAATACTTCTAAAAGATTTCTAAAAGAAAAGTAGAGGAGTGCGCCAAGTTTGTCCTATATCCACTTTTTTATTTCATTTTTAGTAGAGCTTCTTTCCATAAAAATCTTGAAATCTCCAACTATTCAAGGAATTACCATCTTCAGTAAAGAAATTAATTATCTCAGCTTGCGGATGATACCGTTCTTTTTTTTTGAGAGATAAAGAACAGCTGCACTGCAGCATTGCAGTTAAGAGTTTTTGGTGCTTCCGGATTGATGCTTAATGTAAAAAAAAAAAAAAAGTGCAATAATGTGCCTTTATGATTCAAAAGAAAAACTTCCCAGTAAAAAACAAGATTAAATATTTAGGAATAAGTTTTACAAAGGATCTAGCAGAGAGGAAGAGTAAATTTTTTCCCCTGAACTCGCTCAAACGTATGCTTTTGTCAGCTGTTTTAACCTTAGAGGCTTGCTTTAAAACAGCTTTGACAAAACCGACTGTTTCGGTGAATACTTGCCAAAATGGGAATATTGACATGATTTTGTGTGAATTTGACTGTTTAAGTGCAGTGAGCCATGAAAAAAATAACTCAATTTGGTACCCGCGAGCTGTTTAACAGGTGGCATTCTGTGTGCGCGCTTTAGTTGCAAGTGCGAAACCTGTGGGAATGAGTAAAATAATGCGCAATACCTGCAATCCTGTGCTGAAATTCAGGCCTTGTAACTATTCGAATGAAATGAGCGAGAGGTTATGCGTCAACTCGCTGTCGAAAAAGAGAAAGCAAGAAAATGCAGCTGGTGTCCGTGTACTGCGAAAAGGAGTATTGGAACTGTTTCAGACATTTCAGTATTAATATATATTGAAAAATTCATATTTTTGACAACAATAACACAGTTTACTTTGGGCAGAATGGATAACAAGTAAACTAACAATCAACTACTTAATTAGTGAGTTTGACTACTTTGTCTATATTTTTATCTTTGGGTTCTTTAAAAACTAAATTAAATTACAGATGCAACTTTGCAGCAAAAGTTTAACTGTGGGTTGACATGTAGCACTCCCCAAGAGGCCACCTGATGTGTTACATGTATACTTTAAGTTCTTCACAGAAACTTTCATACCAAAGCATATAGCCAAATACAAATCATATTAATACAAATCAAAAAATAAATCATATTACTAGAAGGATATGCAATGGTTCTGCCTGGGTAGGAATTCCTAAATGCCAAAAAGAAGATCCCAGTAACCCCAAATATACATGAAAAATATACATAAAAAAATACATGACAGCGTTCTTCACTGCAAAGCAAACTGCGATGTCAGGATGAGATGTATCAGCTCGATTTGTATATGCTGCTTTAGTAAAGGTTAAAAGGCATACAAAATTACGGTGACGCAATGCTGCCACATACATATTATTTTTCCACTCAATTATGTCGTAATAACGAGATGTTATGTTGTTAAAATGACATATGTCGTAATAACGACATATGTCATATGAACGACATCTTTTCTCATAATAACGAGATCTTATGTCATTTTAACGACATCTTTTCTCGTAATAACGAGATGTTATGTTGTTAAAACTACATATTTTCTTGGCCTTATAAGGACATGTGTAGTCATGTACAAAATATGCCTTTATCAACATAAAATTTATATAGCCTATCATGCCTTTATCATACTTCTACGTTCAAAAAGCTGAAGCAATAGCAGCCCCTAATCAGAGGCGAACCTACACTGACTGGGGGCCCCAGGCAAAATTAATCAGTGAGGCCCTTTTTTGAAATTTATTTTATATAGGCCTATGAGTTTTTTATATATAATATATTAATATCTCAGATTTATTTTTGTTAATAGGCTATATCTTCATTACCTATAATTAAACAAAAAGTAATCAAAACACATCTAACAGAACATAGCCTAAGTTGTATATTTTTTACAACATTGTGGTCTTATTTTTTTTTAATCTTCAAGATACAGAGTAGCCTACAATCTTCACATGTATAATGGATTGTCACATTAAAAACAGTCCTTGTGGTGGAATAAGCAATGCTATATAGAATATGGTTAGCATCTTAATTTAAACTTTATTTTATTATTTTATTATTTATTAAAAGGATAACTATAATGTATGGCAGAATAGCACTTGGGAGCACTTCGACTCGGCGCAGTAAAAAGTCACTCTTGAAAAATCCCCTCCCCCTCTCTCTCTCACTTCTGTCATTAGAACTAACGTGACTTTTTACTGCGCCGAGTCGAAGTGCCCCCAAGGGCTATTCCGCCATACGTTATAGTTATCCTTTTTACCCGCTTAGAAAAGCTCTACGTTTTATTTTGTGTCACCATACTTGGTCGTGTAACTACTCATGTAACTGTATTTAAATAGGGAAAACGTGGAGGTTCTAACTTCATGTCTGTTTGGGTCCTAATGAATGAACTGGGCTAAGCTGTGCTATCAAAGTTTCGCCGCGCGCCAGAGCGATTGATTGCACGCACTGAGACGAGAGAGGTATGTATCAACTCGTCTTAGTTAAGGGAATAACATAGTTTAATATGAAAAAACGGTGAAGTATCCCTTTAAGAGTTTTCTTTATAATAACGGGTTTCTATGGTAGGAAAACGTTTAACGTGTAATTAAAGGCACGCAGAATGTTCATATTATGGGTTCATCTGGACTCGTTTATTAATAAGGTGTGTACAGAATTTGATCTTTTAACATGAATGTCCATTGGGGGCTGCTATTGCTTCAGCTTTTTGAACGTGATAAAGGCATGGTATATACATTTTATGTTAATAAAGGCATATTTTGTACATGACTACACATGTCCTTATAAGGCCTAGAAAATTTGTCATTTTAACTACATGACATCTCGTTATTACGAGAAAAGATGTCGTTTTAACAACATATTATGTCATTTTAACGACATAACATCTCTTTATTACGACATAATTGAGTGGAAAAAAATAACCAAGGTTAGTAGACTTTCAAACTTCTTTTAATATATGAACAGATATCTGCTGCAGAGCACATAAAACAGCTCTATTCACGCCATGCCAACTCTCAGAGTTTAATTAGCTGTGGATAATCACCCTGAAATCTTAAGCGTCAAACAAACTCCATAAGCAACACGCTGTCTCCAGAAGCTCAAAATAATCCAGACATGGCCCTGAAAAATCAGCAAAATCTCTAGAAGTGTTTAGGCCATGGAAGTGTGCCCAACAATTTTGTGAAACATTACAAATGCATAGCCTTTTATTAGTTGCCCTTCATAATGAGCCCATAACATGACAGGGACATTAAAAAAAATAATAATGCAACAGTACATGATAAATGTCACAGCTACCAAACTGTGAAAACCTGCAAGGCTTAAGTACAGCTTTAGATTTTAGTGATGTTATTCAGACTGAATGTGTGTGCATTGAATGCAGACGCATTCCTAAACATACACAAGACTATAACAGCACGCTCCCTTCAAGGACTCAACCCTGCTTGTGGTTTAAATGAAGAAAGCAGGCGCACACCTGTTCACTTATGTAATGAATGTAAACAGAGGC
The DNA here is from genome assembly GCA_021554675.1 of Leuciscus idus. Taxonomy (NCBI): domain Eukaryota; kingdom Metazoa; phylum Chordata; class Actinopteri; order Cypriniformes; family Leuciscidae; genus Leuciscus; species Leuciscus idus. The sequence continues at coordinate 46,634,821 of CM038622.1, read as the reverse complement.
CAATCAAGTTGCAATCAGCGCAATAAAAATATACAAAATAATATTTGACTCAGCAGCTGTATTTACAAAACTGTAATGGAGCAGAATAATGCAAGCTTCTGAGGGTGAGAGGTGACGGAAGACTGGAAGTATGTAGCTCTGGAAACTTGAATTCTGGGAAACAAAAGATGTATAACAGGACTTCAGTAGTTAGGCCTACAATACCATACAATTTCAGTACTCAGTACCAACAATAGGGAAATTTAATGATTTTTTTTTAATTATGCATGATAATTTTATAAAGCAGCATAAAACTGTAATTGTTATTTATTTATTTATTTGCCACAGGACTGGTACTTTTGTAATTTCTAGCACTGATGCAATCATATATTCCAGTCTTTTTCTCACAATACAGCACAAATTCTTCTCAGTGCTTCACTATTCAGTGTTTCAACCACATAATGTTTATTTGAGGTTTCCGAGATTTAAATAGACATTTAAATGAAGTACTATATAAAAAAAAAAAAAGACATTTATATTTAGTTAAATTCAAATAGAGCCCGACCGATATATCGGCGGGCCGATATTATCGGCCGATATTAGGCATTTTCCAAACTATCGGTATCGGCATTTATAATGGCCGATAAATGAATATTAAAAAAATAAAATAAAAGCGGACGAAACACCCTTCAACCATGTTATGAGTGTTGGCGCTGGATAGTTTGTCCACCAGAGGGCACTGTACAAGGAAGATCGCTAACATCAATAGCCGCGTTTCCACTGTCGGGCCAGGGCCCGGCCGTGCTAGTGCGTGCCAGTCGCGTTTCCACTGTCACTTCCCGGGCTTGATCGGGGCTTACTCGGGGCCTACGGCCAGGATTTCTGGCCCGTCGAATACCTTGGGCCAGAGCGGGCCAGCTCGGGCTAGAGGAGTGGTTACAAACAGAGGCGGAGTTCACCTGAGTCGGGAGACGGCAGCGCCGGATGATTCTGTCAGCATTAAAGACTTTTAAAATAATTTAACTCGCGTTCATGTTTGAATGCCTTGTGTTTGTGATGCAAAAGACTATGCACGCTAACCATTACCATAGTAAACATAGTAAACGCTTGAAGATACGCATAGTAAAAAAAACATAGTGAACGCTTGAAGAAATCCGACCAATCATAAAGGCTATCACAGTCATGTTTTTATTTTATCTGTCAGTAGCCTACGTCTCGTCTCTTTATACCGGACTATCATGATAAAATAAAGCAACTTTTTTTTCGGGAGCTTCCTCTGTTTCTCTGACTGGAAATATCTGTATGGGAGTCGAGAGAGTGCTAAAGCTCCTCAGGTCGTATTTTTGGTGGCATATATTTGTAAAAATGATCATTCTTTCTAAATGTGATGTAAATATGTCCTGTAACTACCAGATAAACAGTAACAGACGCGCCTGAAGAAGTAAGTGTGTCCTCTTTCTTTTGTGAAATAGTCCTAACGGTAATTTATTTCTGAGTGACTAATGTGCGATTTTGACATAAATTAATTCATTATGATCAATGTATCACTTTTTATTGTAAACCTGTGGTAAAACATCGATGCTTGGGTTTTAAATATTCAAGTAAACAACAAAAATGCCAGCAAACGGCCGCTTTTATCATGTTTGTTTTCAACGCTGTTTCCAGTGATTTCTGATTAGTTTTCTGATAAAACTTCCATTTGTTGGTGAAATGATGGGTTAGTGTGACGTTGTTCCAGAGAGGCGTGTCACGGGCGTGTTTTAGTGAAGCGCTGTGGAGCTTCTGGCCCGACAGTGGAAACGCAGGCCCGGTGCTATTAGCCCGAGGCTATTAGCCCGGCACGGCCCGTTTAAAGCCCTGGCTCGCACTGGCCCGACAGTGGAAAAGCTTGGAAATCACAACGAACTTATTCTGCCTAAATAAAGTAATGATTACTGTATTTATAACTAGCATATCTGTAGTTCCAGTCTCTGCATTGTAAAATGTAAGTTAGGCACGCGAGGAGTGAACATTTAGACATAGAGAAAAAGTATCAAACATAGCCTGTGCATAAAAGTTAGCTTTTCTTTTACACGTGTGTGAAATCCAAGTATTCGTTGCTGACTTCGTTTAGCCGCAGCATTAACGAGTCACATAATGTATTTAGTGCATCACTAAGTAGTAGATTTTAGAAGGCAGGCAGCAAATGATGATTGAAAATGGTTTGTTGTAGCTTGATGGAATAGATGGATAGAATTAAAAGAGTGCAGGTAAAGGGATAAGCAAGTTGACATTGTAATTATAAGGTAGCTTATAACATTGACATTTGGCAGACGCTTTTATCAAAAGCGACTTACATTGCATTTCAAGGTACACATTTACAATCTTATCAGTTCTTCACACACACACACACATTATTACATAATTGATTTATTACTGTCAATATTAATAATAATAGTTGACTTTTTTTGTTCAAAGGACTTGTAAGTTTCATATCTTAAGTTTGTATTTTTATACATTATATTTATCAAAACTTTAATATATTATGTTCTGTTGTGACAATAAAACAAACAAGTTTATTTTTAAACTGCATTATCATATTTTAGTAAGGCTGAGGACTCTTAAATAACGACAAATAACTAATGTTAGGGAAATCTGTTCATGTTTTGTTACGCGTTTCTGGATTTAAAAAATAATAATATATCGGCCGATATATCGGAATATCGGATTTTTAAATCACCAAATATTTGTATCGGTATCGGCCTTAAAAATCCTTTATCGGTCGGGCTCTAAATTCAAATTCCATACACTCTGTCTGATGTCTGTGGAAGCTACAATAATAATCCTTCCAAATTCCAATGATATAATTTGACAAAGTGTTTTATTCATATCAGATGCACATAAACAATAAAGTTTATTCTTCTCCCATGTTCACTGGCCACTTATACTTTTATGTATTTCAGGATTTTTTTTTATGAATTTACATGATGTAAATCCAACAGATCCTCTTAATTGCAAACTCATCATGTGTTATATCAACAAACATCATTATTATCATTATAAAGGTGTTTAAACGACAAAACGCATTCACTTCCTCATATTTGACAATCAGAATATATCCTAATTCATGATATAGTTAACATGTTTGTGAATATTTTGAATAAAAAAGGAAAAACTAAACAGACCCAATACTTATCTGAAGTGTGGCTGCATGACGCATCGGCATGGAAATAATACGTTCTAAAATAACGATCACCTTAAAAAACTCTCGCTGGGAGCTCAGCTAGAATATAGACAGCCGACTTCAAGCGTTTCTATGGTGGAAATAAAGCTTCGCTGTTTGGTCTCTCTGCTATAGTTAATCAAGGGTGTACAGTAGTAGTCTCCTTGTCTCTGATAAGTACGGCACGTATTAACGGCACATTTTAGACATAATATTGTTAATATTCTATTTTTGCTCTATTTCTCCAACAACAATAGTACAAGCCACAGCAAAAGAGGTACGCAGGGTTTTTTGTCCCTAAACAAATCTGGGGTTTTGAACGAAACCGTTCAGTGATTCAGTGACCCAGTCTCTTGCTTCGTTCCAGAACGAATCTGCCGTTTTGAACGAATCAGTTGAATGAGTGCTTCTATACTACTCATTTATTCATTAAGATAGTGATGATTCAGTGATTCAGTGACCCAGTCACTTGCTTCATTCCAGAATAAATCATCCGAGTTGTATGAATGCTTCTATGACTCATTCATTAATTTGGCGCCACCTACTGCTTTGAATAATTTCATAATTAAAAGTATAATTTATCACCCCGCCCCCTCCCCATGTCATTTTTTCTATATTCAAATTTCTATATTTAAATTGTTAATCTCGTAACATTATTTTTACAGTTGTAACTGCAGTGTAAATGCATTTAGCTCTAAGATTACGTATACATTAACAAGGTTAGAGAAAAAAATGGAAATCAATTTAAGGGGTCAAATATTCGACCTTGATTTCTGTCACTTCCCTGTATGAGATTCCATAAAAAAAAAAAAGAAAGTATTTATGTAAGCAGAGTTAAACATATGACATTTACTATAAAAACCAATATAATTAATGCATCACACTTGTGAATTTACCTTCTTCAACTGTTTTATCTTCAACATTTTTCATATAATTGTTATTATAATAATAATAATAATTCCAAAATGTAATAATTATAAATATGTAATAATTATAAATATGTACTATAGTAAATTATATAATTATTATTTATACTATGGAATAAATGTATAATTAAGAAAGTTCATTTCCGAGGGAAAAATAAATGGTCAAGGCCAATAAAAACTCGACTTTTTTCTGTTTGGTACTGTAAAGTAACGACTTGACTTGCTTTGGTTTTTCTGCACTACGACTTGAGACTTGCTTAAGACTTGATGGTATAGAGACTTGAGACTTACTTGTGACTTGCTCCCACCTTTTCTAAACAATATAGGTAATGAGGTACCCAACCAAACACGATACACAATACACAATAACGGTAACAATCAGTGGAGAGTTTTTGAGTATGAATAGAAAACAGTGAAATACACAAGCTTATTAATTATTCATGCCCCAGTACATGATGGGAACACCAGTATCAGAAAGTTGAGTAGGTTTTACTCAATTTTAGAATAATTGAAACAAACAATTTCAAGTAAAATATATGAACAAGTTCAAGCTTTAATTTCTACAAGCTTGAATTGAGTACTAATATAGAATTTCTATATTTTTTCTTTATATATTCAAGTCTTGCCTGAACTTACTTATTCAAATTAGAAATTACTTTGTTTTTTTCTGTAGAATTTAATCTAATCTATTTAGTGCTACTTTAATCTAGGGCAATATACTAGTATTATGATTGAAAAAAACAAAACAAAGTTAGAGCTTTTGTTTAAAGAATATTGTTTTTTCGATGGTTTATTATTAAATTGGTTATTCAATGGTTGTTTATTAAATACAACGTTTGATTTGTTGTGCTTTCTCATAAGACTTCCCAGAACGGTCATGTAGAAGGTGAGACTACCTTCAAATATGGTTTCAGTGATCCAATCACAAAATATTTTACACATACAGGTGTTTACACTAGTATTTAGCCCCGACAACTTGTGATCTGAACATAAAAAAAAGATGTTCATGCCAAATATAAACACGGTGTAAATTGGATCAGATTCTTCTGAGTTCAGCCATGACAACATGCTCAGTAAGTCTAATTTCTCTGCATTTCACAGATATGCTGTCAGAGCGATGCACCATTCCCAGCCATCCACACACACTTGTGTTTATTGTAATTAAAATGTATGTATTTTTAAACTACAATATTGAAATGTGTTTTTAAATTACAATACTTTAGGGATACTGCGCTCGTGTACTCGTAGGCTACTCATAAAATTGCTCTGATACCAACAACCGATACCACACAACGTTTGCACAGTGTTTGTGTCCAGACAAAGAAACACTGACAACAGAGAGTATAATGGGGATTTACTGTTGATCAAACTACAAAAGATAAAGTAAATCACTCACTGCTATTGACTGAATAACTTTATAAAGATTAATCTAGATTTAATTTATACAGTGATGAATATGCAGTATTATTTCACATTTGATTACTTTATTTAAATTATGGACCTAAAAACTACTGTTAGACCTACCTGAAATACCCCCAAAACAGCTGTTTATTTCATTTGTAGCCTTTCTTTGTTCTATTGTATTTATTTGTGCTATTTTGTAATTTGATTATCTGTTCTTATTTTATTACTGACTGTTTGCTTGTCTTTAATAATATTTTAAAATTACATGAATTAGGCTAGTAGTTTTTGCTGTAGTACGAAATTTGGAATAGAGAATTGTGATATTTCAGTGGTCTCTAAACATTTGAACCACTGACCCAATACTTAGCATTGAGCCCTGCTGGAGCAGCTCTAAATATGTGCTGTGTAATTAAATGATAAATATGCAATTAAATTTGCAAACGCAATTAAATAAAATATGATAGAGCAATAGAATGAACAGCGAAAGTAAAGGAAGCTTATACAATACATTTTAACATGCTTAAGCATTACAATAACTAAAGGAAATATATTTTTGCTAAACAAATTAAGCCATCTAATATGAATCTAATATGATTCATATTCTTTTAGTTTCTCTACCCAATATATTTAAAAATTACAAATGCAGTGAAAATACAGGTATCGGTATCAGCAAGTACCAAGAATTAAAGTATCGGTATCAGACTCGTTCTGGAAAAAGTGGTGTCGGTGCATCCCTAAATTATGTCATAATTTCTTCATTTTCAAATGTTAAACCGTCAAGCTTTTATTTTGCCAGAAAACTGCAGGGAACCCTTAAGCTTCTCCTTTGTTGGCAACAGGTTTATAAATGCTTCTCATTACAAATGTAGTGAAATAGTGGTGCATGTTGTGTTCCCAAATGAGTGCAACAAGCTACTCCAGAGATGGAGTTTGAATGGAGCAGCATTTACTGCAAACCAAGCTACTCTAACACATTGAAATCTCTGCCTGCATGTAAATGAACATAGTGCTGCTCTTCCCTTAAAACAGACTGTGCATATTTAATTACATGACAGCCTTTGACCCATTACACTAAAACATAATAGCAATTTTGCTTTTATTTAATTTAATTATTTAATCCTACACTATACCCAACTTCAGACACATGCATCTTTCAGAATATGAAACTTCAAGATTCTCTGCCAACTTTAAAAAAAAAGATATCCAAAGTGCTCAGCTATGTACTTCTTCAATGGAAAGCTGAGATTCTGATCTAGGAAGCATTTGGAACAACTCGGAATGGACATGTTGCAACACTGCTTCAGGAACGGGAGCTTGGCCCAGAATAGAACAATTTACCACACTCTACAGAACACAAAGATAATGTTTGTTTGTGAACAACAAAAAAGAAATCCACTGGACCTCTGCAGAAAGTAAGCAGTAAGTTTGATGTTTAATATGGGCTCTAATGGGCACTCAAACAAGCATGCACATAGGTTTGTATCTTTCCGGCATCTGTTTTTAAAACTTGATATTTGCCTGCCCTTTTACCATTACAAATTGCTGACTTTAGCTAATTTAGACAAACTGCAGAGCTCAAAGCTGCCCACTCTCTCTTCTGCTGCCACACTGGTTTGGCATGAGTTCCAAACAGCTCTCTGCTAATTTACATACACACATACTCACTCACAAATGTATTAGCTGGCAGGGCTAAAAATTCAGTTTTACTTCAGGTTTTAAAAGCCTTTTTAATACATTGTGGCATTGATTCATTGGACTGGTGTCTGTCACATTCCCTGTCCATTTGTAGTAGACTTATTCATTCAGCTCTATGTCCGTTTAAGGAGAAATAGCACATACTGTAACAAGCTCTTCCACACTTTTTTGTCCCAACTCTTATTAAAAGATAGAGGTCTTTTCATTAAGAGGGCAGTTCAAAGTGTCTGCATCTGAAAAGCCCAAAAAAGTATGAAAAAGCAGCAAAAGAGCTACTTGAAGATTTTTCCAAATTTGACATTGTGTTCCACAGAAAAATAAAAGCATACAGGCTTGAAATGAAAGTAAATAATAGGGAACAAACAGAATGTAGGTTGTTTTTCAGACTAGTGCTCTATTTTTCTTGGTAGTGCTGAAATGAGCGACTGTTTGAAGCAAAATCAAAACAGACTGTGTGCAAGGGATTGCATCTGTTCCTACATCCTATTATTCCATGAAAACAAACCAAAACAGCAAAGAAGTGACAAACGCAACATAATAAAGAAAGAGCCTTTTTGTTAGGGATATCATGTTTTAAAGACAGAGTACAAGCACCGATATTTTTTTTTCTGGTACTTTTTATGTAATTTGGCAGTTTTTCAAGTACAATACAGTGAGAATAATAATAATAATAATTAGTTACATTTATATAGCGCTTTTCTAGGTACTCAAAGCGCTTTACATGGAAGGGGGAATCTCCTCAACCACCACCAATGTGCAGCATCCACCTGGATGATGCGACGGCAGCCATACTGCACCAGAACGCCCACCACACACCAGCTAATAATGATTTCAAGACAGCTTTTTTTATGATTATGAGCAACTGTAACTCAAAAAACTTAAAGGGGAACTTGGTAACTTTCAACTTAATAAAACCGTTTAGAAATCATTTGGATGGTTAAATAACCTGTTCTGGTGAGAATGGTGACTTTCCCCGCTCCCCCCAGCGTTCCCAGGCAGAAAACCAACCTTGCAACATGGGGACTAACATCCCAGTAAGTTGGAAATAGGAAGGGTGCCGCAAGTGATTTTTTTTTTACGACAGTGTTTTGAAATATACGGCCCACAGCTGCTCGTTGAGAAAACATGCGACAACAAAAGTGAAAATCAGCGAAGAAATGGCTAGAGTTGCCAAGTTCCCCTTTAAAACTTTTTTATGTGCTTGTCACTGTTAAAGGTACACTGGGTAGTATTTTTAATATTTTATTAGCTAAAATCAATGTCTTTATTCATAAATAGGTCCTCATTGGTGTAAAATTACCTCTGCCAATGATCTGACTTATCCTCGTAAGCGAACAATTTCTTATCTTTATTTAAATTGGACGGGTAAGTCCAAGGAGGCTTTCATGTCGTTCCGCCATTTTGAAAAACTATAATAGCAGAGAGGGACAAAAAGCACTAGCCTACCGTGTTTTCGTTCAGAGCCAGCGTCACATGACTGAAACCAGCTGAAACGGACAAGGAGATCAGTGAGAGGCGCTTGTCACTACCCCGGCAAATTTGAAAGGCTGCACGCACGGTACTTCATAATGCAGGATCATACTTATGCCAAGCCACAGGAGAAGGAATCCTCGTCGCCAAAAAAGCAAAAAAAATTATTTAAAAGGAAACGTGACCGGCAAATTCAAAACACGAGAATAAATATCGGGATAGCTTTTCCCAGGTGGAAAGAGCTAATGAAGGAAAAAGACTTTGAAAGGGACGCTGAAGTTGCCTGCTTTCTTCTCGACAGGTAAGTCAATGTTACGGGCTAAATTACAAGCTTTTTTTCATTGCTTGGTTGTGTAATTCATTATATAGGCAGCATAACAGTAGAACATGTATAGTTAAACTCGATGAAGTGCTATTGGAAGACATGTTGTCATAGCTTCTTGGTACATAACAGCTACCAGGGTTGCAACACGCATTTGAAAAAGCGAGGCACTAGAGAGCACTATTCGTTTGAATGCAAAATACAATTTCACCGCTAGATGGGAGAAATTCCTACACAGTGTACATTTAAAGCAGAAACAAATTCCACTGTATCAAATTACCTCCACTACCAAACCAAGGGCATAAAAAAAGAATCATATTTTATCTGCCTGTCATAAAGTTCTCAAAAACCTCAAAGCAAATTTAATAGAACACGTTTATAACACACATAACACTGTGTAACAATGTAATATATGGGTGTAAAGGTACATGTATTCATCCCGAACCGTACGGTTATGACGTCACGGTTTGGTGCATACAGTCAGACGACGAATACAGGCGATCCACCAGGTGATACAGTCACAGGCGATCCACACTCCGGTCCAGAGGGGGGTGTGCGCGGTAATGCAACACAGTTTTCTACCAGTAAAAAGTGCTGAAGAGGAGACGATCGCTCGATATGTTTACATCTCTCATACAGTGTTTCAACTGCAGAAAGATATCAATAAAACAGCTTGAGAATAATATCTCACGTAGCATTACATTTACCTCAGGCATTTAGTGTGGACAGCAGGTTAGTTCACAAGAAAAATTAACTCTAGAGGAGCATTTCGTAAATGCCCTTTATTAGCCCATTATATTTACTTAAAGGTGATCTAAGTAACTTTTTTTACCTTAACTGAACAGCTTCGGAGTCAGTGGAATGGTTATTTTACTTATTTCGGGTTGAATGGTGGTGGTTTCGCACCCCCCTGGTGCCCGAGAGCGGAAAAAAAACACCTTGCAACTTTGAGAAAGTATCGTGTGATATCAGGTCTCGCGATGTAACGAATTGCTTGACGGCACTGCACACGTACACGCCCCCATTCAAGCACCGGCTAGCTATAAGCAAAGGGCAATGATAGATTGAGTTCTTCACATTTTCGTCATGGCTGAGCCTGTAAAAAAGAAGCAGAAAGCTAGGAAATCTTTGTCGGAGGACCAAAGAAAGAGGAAACGGGAGACTGACCGAGCAAGAAGTCAGACTCGAGTAAATATCGGACCGGCTTTTTCAGAATGGCGAGAACTGAGAGAAACAAAAGCCTGCAAAACGGATGCTGACCTGGCCTTCTTGCTGTTGCAATTGTAAGTATCTTTGGAATAAACTGTTTAATATTTAAATTTCAAGTAATTGCGACCTCAGGATGTTTGCTATAGTCTGTAAAGGTTTTTATTATGATCGCTGTCTGTTACGGGCTTACTAGTACGCTAGATACTATAACTTTGATGTTAGCATTGTCATTAGCAAACACGTTTGATTTCTGTAGTTGTTTGGCCGTTCCTCTGTCGGTTTTATTTGTGTAACTTAGTTCGCAAATAAATAGAGATCAAATTCTTCGTAGACATAACTGGTTTTGAAATAGCCGGTTCCTCTGCTCAGCTGGGTTGACAGTGATCAGCTGAGTTGCTCGTGGCGAGGGGGGAGGAACAACAGTTCGTTTTTTACGACAGTGTGTTTGAAAGCATTTACTACCAGACACTAGGGGGAGCTTCGTAGAGAAAAAACACTCAGGCTTGCCTGGTGTCCCTTTAACCTGTTAGCAATGTCTTTATTATTTAATGTGTTTAAATAAATTTGTCTTGAAAACAAGTTATGACAGTCACTGTGTTTACAGTACTTTTTTTATTTGATTGTTGATTATTATATCTAAAAATAAACAGCAACCAATTTAATAATTTGGCCTTTATTGTAACTTTTAATAGTACAGTAATGTGTACTTAATATAGTTTACAGCATTAGCTAAGATATATATTTTTATCCTTAAGAAATTTATAATTATAATAAAATGTATTTAAACACATACACATTTGTTATAAAAAAAACAAAAAAAACAAACAATTTAATTAAAAAAGAAACAATTTTGTTTTGTTTTCTCCCCCCTGCCGTCCCGAACCTGTACCGAACCGTGACTTCAATACCGAGGTAAGTACTGAACTGTCATATCTGTGTACCATTACACCTCTAAATAACAACCAAGTGTAATAAATATATAACTGTACTGTACTAATCATGGGAATGAACACTATAATAATAGGAGTATTCATAGGAATTAAGCTATATAAGCTAAGGATGTTCCTCAGAGCAATTGTACAGTATGTTTCTGAAGATAATTTTGCAAGGTGAGAAGCATAAAAGGCAGTATATCAATAAGTACTATTTTTCAAAAGTAAGTGGCAGGTTCTTTTTAAGGAACAGAAGCATCTCAGCATTTTTAGCTATAAGCTTGTTTCTTCTTTCATTCAGAATCTGAGCAGAACAATCTTTTATTTTCCACAATACTACAAGGGGCTGAAAGATGTAATTTGAGCCAGAGCTGGAAATCGCAGATTATCGCCCAGTACTTGAAGGTTGAGGTTTGTCTGTACGATGCACAGTGGTCTATCCAAGGTATGCTTCCAGCTGTGTGGGAGCAGCTGTTGGAGCACTGCTCTCAGATGTAGAATCTGCAATTTCTCAAAAACACTGTCCAGACTAGTGTTGTCAAAAGACCCGGTACTTCGGTACCAAGTCGGTACTAGAAAAATGTAAACGTCACGGTACCAAGTTTTCTTAAGTACCGGTGGTACCGAGGACCCGTTCAAACCCGGTTCCTTGATGCGCATGCATGCACGCATGCACTGAGCGCGTGCATTTGCGCGTCCTCTTTATTAAAGCGCTGAGACATGGCGACCGGCGGTGCTGCTGATGTGCTGGCTGTAAATCCACTTGTTGATAAGAAAGGAGGAAATATTTTGGATTTGGCTAATGTCACGTTGCCATAAGTGGCCGTTCACATAGCGCGTTTTTTGCGCGTGCAGATTCGTTATTCCAAATGTAGGCGCGCGCCAAGCACGCTCATAATAGAAGCGACGCGGCGCGCTCGGTTTTCCAGGCACGCCTATGTTCATGGTTGCATAGCAACGACAGACGCCACGCGCTTGTGGAAAGGAGAAACTTGTCGATCTCCGAATGCAACGTTACATGAGGAGAGTAAAGATGGAAAGCTTTTAAAGATTAGTTCCATATAAATTCACGGATAATTTGTTGTTTTGTCATTAGTGAAAATCAATATTGACCTTGTATTTGAAAAAGGATCCTCATATAAAAACAAAACTAAAATTCAGAGTAAGTTCATTTGCATTCGGAGATCGACTATTTTTGAAACGGTGCGAACTGCGCTCTCCATGATGACGAGGAAGTATCAGCAAAGATTTTATTGATTTCTAGCCCTTTGGTACCGAAATTGGTACCGAGAACCGTGGATTTTCACTGGTATTGGTACCGAATACTGAAATTTTGGTACCGTGACAACACTAGTCCAGACTCATTGTATTTTTTTCTGCTCCCCAAAAGATAGCTTCATTTGGAAGCCATATGTCAAGATGAATGCCATTATCTGCCGCACTGCGCGAGTCCAAAAAAGTAATTAAATAAATATAAATCATTAAGTATTAGAAAAAAATACATTTCCACATGAATTTACCATGAAATCACCATCTATCCATTTGCGCCGTTAAGCTGATGAGAGACTCTGGCTTATACTACTGATCTAAGGCTACGTTCACACTGCAGGCTGAAACGACCCAATTCCGATTTTTTTGCCCCTATGCGACCTGTATCTGATCTTTTCATGACAGTCTGAACGACACAGATCCGATCTTTTCAAATGCGACCCAGGCCACTTGGGTATGTGGTCCCAAATCCGATACATATCCGATCTTTTGAAATGCGACTTCAGTCTGAACGGCCAGGTCGCATGTATCCGACCCGCACGTAATTGATATGCGAAAAACGTCATAATTCTGCGTTGAAGTAGTCGTCGGTTTGAAAACGGACTGCATATTCGTCGAGCTGAGGTAAATCTGCCGAACGGGTCGACCTCGACGAGCCCGTTAATTAAAAAAAATAAATAAAAGCCCACGGCCATTATATATACGTTATGTTAACTTATTTGTGCTGAATCTGATATTAGATAGGTCAGCGGCTGCTGTCTGGCTCTTGTGTAACGGTCGCTGCGCGCGCTCGTGTGTGTGTGTGTGTGAGAGAGAGAATCACAGTTAAAGTTTAGCTACTTCCGCAAACAACAAGTGACGTCGTTGACCGTTGAGTACTCTTCTGCGCATGCGGGTCACTTCTGGGTCATTTCACGTTCACACAGGAGATCACAAAAGGTCGCATTTAATTGGAAATGTGAACGGCCTTGCAAAAAAATCGAATTTTTAAAAAAAATCGGAATTGAGCATTAAGCCCTGCAGTGTGAACGTAGCCATAATGTCATAAAGCCAACTTCTTTTATGTCATGCAACAAGCTGACACAACGCATTTTCACTGCATCATGTATCTGTAGTAAGATGACATCTGACATAGCGGCAACTGGGAATCTCGTACTTCAGCTCCAAAACATTAAAGGCCCCCTATTATGGATTTTTGAAAATGACCTTTCATGTAGTGTGCAACATAGCTCTAAGTGAATGAAAACAACCTGCAAAGTTTTAAAACTGAAAGTGCACCGTATATAAAGTTATTGTCTTTCAAAAGTAAGAGTCAACTCTGAGTCAATGAAATTAATTGTTTTTTCAAACAAGTCATAAGCCGTTTCGTTGTGACGTCAAGACGAAACATTAGCATATTGCCCGCCCACTTATCGCGTGCGCAGACACCAGGGAAAACTTGAAACTCAAACACTGCAGCTGATTCCTGTGGATTCTGGACAGCATCATGTCGAGAAGACGTTCATTCCAGCATTGCTTTAGAGGTTGCAGAAGCGGAAGGTCAGCTTGTCAGTGCTCAGACCATACACCACACACTGCAACAAGTCGGTTTGCACGGTTGTCGTCCCAGAAGGAAGCCTCTTCTGAAGCTGGCTCACAAGAAAGCCCACAAACAGTTTGCTGAAAGCAACCTGTCCAAGAGTATGAACTACTGGAACCATGTCCTGTGGTCTGATGAGACCAATATAAACTTGTGTGGCTCAGATGGTGTCCAGCATGTGTGGCGACGCCCTGGTGAGGAGTACCAAGAAAATTGTGTCTTGCCTACAGTCAAGCATGGTGGTGGTAGCATCATGGTCTGGGGCTGCATGAGTGCTGCTGGTACTGGGGAGCTGCGCTTCATTGAGGGAAACATGGATTCCAACATGTACTGTGACATTCTGAAGCAGAACATGATGCCCTCCCTTCAGAAACTGTGCCGAACGGCATGATAACGACCCCAAACACACTGCCAAGATGACAACTGCCTTGCTGAGGAAGCTGAAGGTGAAGGTGATGGAGTAGCCAAGTATGTCTCCAGAGCTGAACCCTATTGAGCACCTGTGGTGATCCTCAAGTGGAAGGTGGAGGAGCATCATGTGTCTAATATCCAGCAGCTCCATGATGTCATTATGGAGGAGTGGAAGAGGATCCCAGCAACAACCTGTGCAGCTCTGGTGAACTCCATGCCAAGGAGGATTAAGGCAGTGCTAGATAACAATGGTGCTCACACAAAATATTGACACTTTGGACACAGTTTTGACATGTTCCTTGAGAAGATATACTAAAATGTTTGCTGAAATGTGAGGGGTGTACTCACTTTTGTGAGATACGAGATATTATATATATATATATATAATATCTTGTATCTCACAAAAGTGAGTACACCCCTCACATTTCAGCAAACATTTTAGTATATCTAAACTCACTTTTGTGAGATACGAGATATTATATATATATATATATAATATCTTGTATCTCACAAAAGTGAGTACACCCCTCACATTTCAGCAAACATTTTAGTATATCTTCTCAAGGGACAATACTATAGAAATGAAACTTGGATATGTTTTAGAGTAGTCAATGTGCTGCTTTTATAGCAGTATATATTTACTGTCCTCTGAAAATAACTCTATAGAAAATAACTATAGAAAATGACTATAAAATAGCTGGCAACAAAAGTGAGTACACCCTAAGTGAACATGTCAAAACTGTGTCCAAAGTGTCAATATTTTGTGTGAGCACCATTGTTATCTAGCACTGCCTTAATCCTCCTTGGCATGGAGTTCACCAGAACTGCACAGGTTGTTGCTGGGATCCTCTTCCACTCCTCCATAATGACATCATGGAGCTGCTGGATAAGACGCTCCTCTGTCAGTCACGGATTGAAAGTGAAACTTAAATCTGTATATATATATATATATATATATTAGGGCTGGGCGGTATGACGGTATATATCGTTACCGCGGTAGAAAATGTCAACCGTAACAGATTTTTTCATTCCGTGATACCGCGACATGTAAATAAGTGGGCGTGGTTAACTCACATGCAGCGTGCGAGAGACTGAAGCCACTTGTCCACCAGCGTCCGATCAATTTTTGTTCCGACGCGACGCCTGTGACGTTTTCGCTGCTTTTCGCGCCGGGAAAAATGTAAAAAAAAATATGAAACCATAGCAACGGCCATACACAAATTCTCGCCGCCGAGTTTCCATTGGCTGCTGCCCCGCGTTTTGACGCTCTCATTTGCATAAAGTATCCACCGAGATACTTTTTTGCAGCGCCGCTGTTGACCAAATCGACGCGACGCGACCCATCATGCTTTGCGGGGGCGTTTTTGCTGCCTGACGTAGTTCCATAGGAAATGAATGGGCTTTGGCGTCGCGTCAGAAATCGAGACGCTGGTGGACAAGCGGCTTGACGGTACGTTCACACGGGGCGTCAGCGTCAACGCTTCCCATTGACTTTGAATGGGTGACGTCAAGCGGTGCCGAAAAGAATTGTGGATCCGTCGGCGGCGCTTCACTGGCGTTGCTCGCGGCAGAAGTTGAGAATTTTTTGTGAAGCGCCGCAGACGGAAGCGTCAGCCAATCAGGATCGCTCTATGCAAATACAGTAGCCAGGCGGCAGCCAATCACGTTCATCACGTTCATCCTGTTCAAGAGCAGCAAACTGAGGATAAATTTTAAAATGGAGGAGAAACTAATTATTGCGGTGGGCAATGCAACCAAATTGGCGTCCATGTTGAATGACAATGAAACTTGTTGTTGAGTTCCTGTCTAATTTCATTGGCTGACGCTGCTATGACCATGGCGTCAGTGCCAAACTTCAGCCACGCCTTCCGTCAAGCGTTGACGCTGACGCCCCGTGTGAACGTACCGTGAGACACTGAGATTTGTCAAAGAAACATGGAGAAAGCAGATCAAGAGGATCCACAAAGGAATTACGTTTTCTAAAGGGTTGTTGTTAACGTGATATTTTTCGGGGGGAAAGGCGCAGCAGTGCGGCACCCGTAGGCTACAGTTACAGGAGTGCACGATCGCAATGGGGAAAGCATGGAGCTACTTGACAACAACAGTTCATATATCAATATCGTAACGAATAGAAATAACCTTAAATAATGTATAGTTATCATCTTTCTGTCTCTTATGTATAGTTACTTTTTAAACATGAAACTCGCATTCAGTATGACACGAGAGCGGTTGCCGTGGTAATGAACAACCTGCTTGTTAAAGCAAATGTATAACATGTTAATCCTGTATCTGAGGCAAAATTACTAAATATGCAGCGCGAGTTATATATTTCTAACTCCAAACAATTGGCCACTGAAACAGCTGATAAAATCTTGCTTCGATTCAATGCGTGATTACAACTTGTCACTCAAATTAACCGATCGCATTTTACTGATGCAAAAGACGCGCGCGTGCACACGCACTGAGAGGGAGCGCGGTGTGTCTGTGTTCACCGAGCTATGTAAAATAATGACGCAGTTAAGGTGTGTATAATTTACACTAACTTACTTAGTCAACACTAACAGCAGTAGCTGTTCGGTTTTCATACTGCTGTTCTCCTAGTCACTTATGAACTTGACGCTTCTGAACATCTGGTTAAAGCTTTAGGTGACGGGTTGCCAGATATCACAAAAAGAACAAAACAAGCCCTTTAAAAGCAGACATGGCCAAAATGTACCGGGAAAACATTTAAACATAACTAGTATTTACTAATATCCTACCAAATTAAAAGGAAGTAACTCATTTATTATGAATAGAATAGTTCAATATAAAATATTCAGATATTATAAACTGATTGATAAAGTAAAGCAATAACATGAGATTGAAAAATTATTCAGCAACACTTTATTTAAAGTTGAATTGCACCTATGAGTTGTATTTAATATCAATAAGTTGGGGGCAGTTCATCTAAAAGTTGATGAGAGTGTTTTGTTTACTATATTTAGCTATTAAAAATAGTTTACCAAAGAAATCATTTACCAAATAAAAGAAAAAGAAAATTCAAACAAAGTGAAGTACTTTTCATTTCTAAAGTATTTGGGTTTATTTATTATACAAAGCCCTTTTTGTCGATTTTTCGAGAACAACTAGAGTCATACCGTGAAACCGAATTTTGGTCATGCGCCCACCCCTAATATATATATATATATATATATATATATATATATATATATGGGTGTTTCTGCAACTACGGGCACTTTTGACTATCCCAATTTTAAAAAGATCAACCTCTATGAATTTCAATTTTAACCATCACAGTCTGTAATACATATAAAGATTTACACAAAATAGAATGTAGTCGTTAAGATTTTAATCTGGAACATGTTTATTTTTTATGTTTTTCGGGTCATCTTCTTAAAAAGTGTCCTTACCGCAATGTTACAATAACGTTCATTTTATAAATTTTTCTTTAGTAATTTCTATAATTTTTTTACATATTTAAATAGCTTTTTCAAATTTGATGCAGTTTTGTAAATACTGATATAAAAAAATAATATACAAAATAGGGAATTTCATGTTTTTTTCTATGCCATGTAAAAAATTTACAGTAACCTTAGATGTCAATTGTTTCCATACACACAAAAGATAACATAATTAACTTTTTATGACAGATGTTGCAATTTCAATGTGTTAATCATCTCAACTTAAGTGTAAAAATATTTTTTTTGCAAATCAAAATGTGAAAAAAAATGAAAATAGACCAGTGCTGCGGTAATGACATATTGTGTCGGTAAGGACAAAATTTTATTTTTAATGTAAAAAATGGCATGTTTATATATATATATATATACTAATAAATATACAAATATATACTTCAGTACTAATAATATACTGAATATTTGTCATTTAATATACAGTACACCTTGAATTTGTCTCTACCGCAACACAAGGTCTTTACCGCAACACCTAAATTTGCTGCGGTAAAGACATGTTGCGGAAATTACATTTTTGCTAATATTTGAGCTAATTGGCAGCTTTCAAGGCCTACCACATTAGTTTTGAATCTTAACATCTTAATATACATGAATTCAACAGTAAAATACATTTATTTTTAAAATGTAGTTATAAATACACAATTATTAAGCTGAATGGTAAGGACGCACAATAAATACTAGAGCAGAAAAGATGATGTTTACCTTATTTTTTTGTTATCTTGTGAGTGAGGTAGTGTGGTGGTCCAGTCTGTCAGCAATGTGCTCAAGTGATAGTTTCTGTTTCCATAGAAACTAGACTTGTTTGTGTTCGATAAAATTTCATAATAAAAGCTTTTTTTCATTGTTGCGGTAAGGACTCAAAAGTGTGGGACAGGCACATTTAGTTAAAAAAAATCATAAAAATGATCAGTAAATAATACAAAGAATTTTAAGATTCTGTAAATGAATCTGTATATTAAACAATTCCATTTGAAATAATGTCATATTGTAAAAGAATGAGCTTATTTTAAGTATCTCAACATTGAAACCACGGGTGTGGGACATGAGCAAAAATGGTGTTTGGACCTATAAATGCTTCATAATTTTACATTAAATCATATTATTTATTCATAATTATTTATGTCAAGGTGTGTATTGACACTACGTTTACATTTATGAAACATCAAATGACAAATTTTAACATAAATCTAAAATTTCACTCCTGGGACTTAAAAGTGCCCGTAGTTGCAGAAACACCCATATATATATATATATATATATATATATATATATATATATATATATATATATATATATATATATATATATATATATATATATATATATATATATATTTTAGGGGTGACCCCGAATAGTCGAAGATTCGATGCTTCGATAGGAGGAGCCTGATTCGACCGATCGACTGATCTCACGGTCACTTCGCAGAGGTGTTATGAAACGAGGATCATGCCACTTTGGCTATATGAGGGCGCTCAATGTCTGATTTCACATAGAACTACCGGTTTTCTGTCAATACGTTAACATTCAGCCTGTTATGATAATGCTGTATAATAAAATGTGCAAAGAAAGAAGCTTTTAATAAATATTTTTTAACGTGCGTGAATAAATCCAAACACCCCGTGACAGATTTAAGTTTCACTTTCAATCCGTGACTGACAGAGGAGCGTCTTGGCGGCAAGGATTTAAATCTTTAACAATGTCTGGGATAAGAAAATCTAAAGTGTGGATGTACACCATCAGAAAGGATATTCTCCAAGGCTGGATTTAGCATCAGGAAAACCATGATCGCACTTCTGCCGGCCAACGTTAACAAGTTGGTTTTCCACAGGACATTCTAAAATGCTTAACGTGAAAAAAGCTTTTAAAACGCTTAAAAGGCACTTTAGCGTGGCTTAATGTATGTAGCCTACACAGTAACTTACACACTTTATTAAGAAACCATACTATGTGCAGATAAGCAGATAAACCCAGAATATGAACGCAATGCGTTCCTCCTATAGTAAAGCGTTTTCATATTTTAATTTAACTATTTTAGGAGATTAAGTCGTTAAACGTTTTTCACGTTACGTGTTTTAGAATGTAGGCTATTTTATCCGCGCGCACAATTTGAAAAGACTCCAATGGACACAGAGTGAAAGACTGGATTTGTTCAGGTAGGGTACAAGTGATTTCAAAACTTTTCAGCCGGTTCTAATTAGATTTTTGGATGCTGTGAACATTTTTAACTAAAAACACTGCCACTCCAGTTTAGCATTTATTGTTGTTTCTGCAGTTAAAAAGACAAAGTAGAAAATTCTGGCTACTATCGTTATTTTAATAATTTCTTTATTTTAATTTTATTTATTGATCTGTCAGGGTTATCTAATCTAACTATTTGTGGCTTGTGTTTTGAATATATGTTCCCCTGCACTTTAGGCATTTTGCACACATTTGCCCCTCATCTTGTGACTTGATTCTGATTTATTTCGTTTTGTATTTTTATTTATAAGAAAGGTATATTCTGTTCTAATTTAATTCAGTAAATGAATTGTTTATTTTTTCGGTGCATCGATGTTGTGCTGTAGCCTACTTAGAGCCTGCTCGCACAGGTAATTTAGCCGATTTAATTTGATTTGCATTTGAAATGTAAATCCTGTCTGCAGTGTGGCCTTTCTGGAGTTATTTATGTTATTTCTTAGTTTTATTGATCCAAAATGTTTTTATACATTTTCTTCTATATCTTTGTGTGATTTTCTGTACATTGCGGCTTTGAATTGTTAAAGCCCCGCCCCCATACACGATTCGACTATTAGTCGACTATAGGCAAGACTTGATGATTTGACTATGAAAATCCATAGTCGGGGACACCCCTAATATATACACACACACACACACAGACCATAATTAGCAGTGACATGATTTCTTTATGTGTGTGCTGAATGAAATGTAATTGCCTGTCCTAATGCGAATGAACCTGCCGCCAGAAACCACTCACTCAAAGCCATTCTGGCTGTTTTAGCCAAGCCTGGTTTTGTGAAAGAAATATGTTTGCCTAAAGCCTTTAAGGAATGTTAACCTAAAATTGCACAAAAAAGTCTTACAATGACATTTTTATTATACATATTTGCTATGATATGGCTCAAATTTTTATTTTTCAAATCAAATCAAACAGCCATTGTTGCCAAGTAGATTCTAAATATTTTAATGTAAGAAATACAAATAACAATGTAGTTAATCATAATAATCACAGTTAATCACATAACAAACAAAGTTTTCACACTGAAACATAAGGAAAATTAATAGTATATGATAAGTAATATGACAAGGCACATCACTGAACTTCTATTACTGAACCCTGAACTAATTTAGAAAATAAAACAATGCATTTTGTCCTTTGTTGTGTATTTTGTTGTAGTAGGGTACAAGTGTCAGTTTTAATTTTGGTGTGTGTGTCCTGAATTTTACATTACTGCAAAATTTTCCTTTCAGTGCATCTCTAATCGCAGACATTCAATATTGTCCAGACCTAATGTGTGCACATCATTTACACAAGAAAAGTAATTTAGTACAGTCAATTTAGTTAGATTCTTTTGATGGAGATCAATGTACTGTGACCTGCAGGAGACAAACATTTTTAACTGAAATATTTATGAATATGATTCTTGGTTTACATCTGAACCAGGGCTCATCACACTATGTTCTTCATGTGGATTTTGGTGACAACTGGTGCCACTAGTTGCAAACGTCACAAAGCAGCTGATAAGTTACCAGAAGCCCTAAACACTTCAGTGATTATGAGATGAAGACGACAAAAAAAATAAACACCACTAATAGCGGTCTTGATGACAGAAATAGACGGGTCTTAAACGCACACACACAGGACACAAATCATATTTCACAGAGCTGAACCAAATGTTCTTTCCTTTGAAATAATTTGCATGAACAATTTGTATGAGCCATTCGTGTGCAGAGCTGGTGCAGACTTTTAGAAGAAGCTAGTCTATCAGGCTTATATCATTCTGCAATATTAAATCCAGCTCTGTCAGGACATTTCCATATACCCCGTTTACCCAGAATTCCCAGCAATCATCAGGGTAGCATTTGTAAAAAGAATAGCAAGGTGTAATGCTAGTAAAAAAGTGTGAGATAGGTCCCATTACATCTAGTGAAGTTGAAGCGCTTTCATCCATTCAAATGGTCCATAGTATGGTCAGGCTTTCTGCTTTCCTTTGCTCCATATCAATAACCTGTGCTAAAGTAATGACAACATAATCTAATAAGGGGTCATGGTATGCGCAGGTGGTATTAGTGGCTGTGGAATGAGGGGTTTCAGTACCAAAGGTAGAGTCAACCACATTGCTGATGTCATTTGCAGGGCAACACAAACCACCATGAAGAGCCTCAGGCTGAAATGCATAAACTAGCTCACATTCCACACCTCTTGCAACCGTTAAAACCATGCTAGCCCCACAGAGACATACTAATAGGTTGAACAACAAGGCTGAGTACACAATCTTTATGGTATGAAGTAAAAAGTTAAATATTAGTGGATTACACTAGTTTTGAAATGATCAAAACAGCAAAAAAAAAAAGAAAGTAATTGACCGATAAACAAGAGGATCCTTTTGAAGACATTTTGTCTGACATCAATAGGTTACAGTGAACTATAAGATTGTGCTGATAAGTTGTAATATTGTTGTTGTATATCTCAGTAAAACTAGCAGAAGTGGGAGGGGTAACTCGATTTGTGCATCGCCGTCACCCTCCTGTCGTCATGTGCGTATTACGTTGCTTCCTGATATCACGTGCACAAACACATGTAACATATATATATATATATATATATATCCGTAATGATTACTGAGATGGCACATTCGGACGGGACTAAAATCACAGAGAAGCTCTGGTAATTATTACTTTACCCCACCTCTCCATGTTAAACTAGTCCCGTCCGAATAGGGCTTTTGATTCTGTCACTATAGTTACCCGAGTTTGAATACAGCTGTGACGTCAGCTGTTTGTTCATACAGATATGTTGTCAAACAGCTACTTTAAGCTGTTGAGTGAATTGGGATACATTAAAGGGATGGTTCAGAGTAACATCAACCTAGGGTCCTTTGCACCATGACCTCGAGCCAAACACCCCCCCAGATGCTTTTTTTCCCTTGGTTGAACATTATTAAAGTTAGAGCTTATTTAGAGAAATCAGCCGAATAGCTTAGTGCAGGCGCTAATGGATCCTATGATGTATCTCGTAAATTACCCCACTAATAATGTCCAGAATGGTACCAAATACAGTAGTACAAATAGGTTCTGTACTCATAAAACGAGGCATTGGAAAGTTTGTAGGTAAATCAGGAGTTTATTTAAATAACACTTGCCTGACGGCTCATGCTATTGCTAACCCGGACGTCGACGTCACTTCAGTGGTTTGGGAAAAGCACGTAAAAGTACTGGCAGAAAGCGATGCATAAGGATGTAGTGTAACGACAAATTATTATTTTTTCCGAAGTGTTAACAACTTAGTGTTAACTAATAATTGTTGCAAACTGATACTACCAACACCAATTAGTGCATTCCTGGAACTGGGCGTCATTACACTACATCCTTATGCATCGCTTTCTGCGTGTTATTTAAATAAACTCCTGATGTACTTACAAACTTCCCAATGCCTCGTTACAGAACCTATTTGTACTACTGTATAAGTTTGGTACTATTCTGGGCATTATTAGTGGGGTAATTTATGAGATACATCATAGGATCCATTAGCGCCTGCACTAAGCATTTCTCTAAATAAGCTCTAACTTTAATAATGTTCAAACAAGGGAAAAAAAGGCTTCTGGGGGGGTGTTTGGCTCGATGTCATGGTGCAAAGGACCCTAGGTTGATTTTATTCCGAACCATCCCTTTAATTCTAAACTCGGATACTATTTTGAGTGGACAGTATACGAATTGGGATGGAGAGACAATGAAAAGCATCAAATACTTTGAAATCTGCTGTGATGCTGCATTCTTCATATGAGCTCAGGAGTATCTCTAGCATTAGTGAAAACACAAACACATTTGGGAGGTACATAACACGTTTTTTGACACCGCAGTGACTGTAAGCACTCTTCTCTGAATTTGTACTGCAACTAAGCAATTTCAGACACACACTTCTCCATCCCGCCAGCCTGAACAGATGGACATACCTCCTCTCGCTGGAGGACCCCTGGGCTGACTGTATTGCCTGAGGAAAAACCTCCTCACGCATTCTGTCTGAGGCCAAAAACAGGATGAAAGGTATAGTATTGTGTCCAGCTCTACTAGAGGGCTCGGGGGGGAAAGTGCACACTGGTTTGAGTGGGAGTGAGCCGAGGTCACCATGTGCATGTTGAGTGTACTCTGGTGGTGCTGTGATAGAGGTGAGGAGAGGGTACATCAGGGCTCGAATTTCGGCGCGGGATTGCGGGTATTGCGCATAATTTTAATCATTCCCACAGGTCTTCCATTTATAATGCAGGAAATTCCCGCAAACATTGATTCACTTTAGCATGTAGGTTGTATTAGTAAATTAATCCACACAGATTATAAAATCAAATCAGTCATTTTAAAACTGTCTGCGAGACGCAATTTCACAAACAACGTGAGTGATTCAGCGGTGCTGCGTCTTCTATCTCTCGTCTCTCAAAATGGGTTGAACAAGGCAATCGTTAAGCGCGCTGCAGGCGGCGATAATACACTCTCGCGTTTTGGGAGTCGGGATAGACGGAATTGTCACTTGCATAATCGGACCAGCATTGCATCATGAGTAACTAAAGTTTACCATTTGCACGTCTTTTTAAGTCTTACCAGTTTAAACATTCACGCGATTTTAAACTATTCGGTACTGTCTGAGATATGTTTTTTCTCTGCACACATACATCAGTAAAGCCACCTCACAAACAGCTCGCGGGTAACAAAAGTTATTTTTCGTGGATTATATCGCATTAAAGTAACACCAAGTAGCTTTTACTATCGGGGTCCCCCTACAGTTGGGAAACAGTATTGTCTTCTACTGCGGTCGTAAAATCTGTCATGGTAACAACAGGGGATACAAGTGCATTTGTTGACAAGCCAATACCCCCGAACTCTACAGAAGGAGTTCTCACGTCTTGAGCAGACTGTCTGCGTTGCGTGTGAAATGTCTTCATCCCAGGTGCAGTGGCATATATTTCAGCATGTCATATGAATATAATTTCATGGGTTTTATTATTTGTTTCAAACGCCAAAAGATCGCGTAGCCCACGTTTACAAGCCAGCGTCACTATAGTAGCCTATTGGCTACTGTTTTACAGAATGCTAATTCAATTCAATGTTTGTGTGGTAGGTAATAGCCATATATCGTCAATATTATAATATTAAAGGTATAGCGGAGGATGTTTTACTTCCTGGTGGGTAGTCTAAACTATTGGTCCTCCTAATTGTCAATCATTCTGGTGAATCAATCAAACTTTTCAAAAAGTGGAGAGGGCGGGTCTTATCTAAAATTTGGAAAGATCCTCCGCTATACCTTTAAGCTACCATAGATGAATCTGCAAAGTTGAAAAATCGATTTGCATTATAGCCTGAGGCAAGACACTTTCACCAGAAAAATAAACAAACATGACGACTATCAGCCTGCAGTCATTAGGCTACTTAGCCTAAAATATAATTTTGTCCGTCTAATCATGTATTATTTACTTGCAAGAATGTAGCTCCTACCAAACTTGTACACGCCGTTTAGACATAGGCTTACTTCTGACTTTTTTTTTGTCCGTTGCTGCTTTGGCCGTGACAAAAACATACGCACGAAAGCCGGAAAACAAACGCTGGTTGGCCTCTCACGTCCAAATTTGATGAAGTGGTGGGGGAAGTGACGTATGCCGTAAAGCAGTCAAATTTTGTAGTTCTTTTTGTGCTCAGGTTACTACCCGAACCCCGAAGTTACGTAGTGCCAGTAAAAGCGATACAGACCCCGTCAGGCTATGGCAGTCGTGTCATTCAAGTCGTGTCAAGTCGATGTACCATCACAAGGGTTTTGGTAATATATTATGAAGGTTGAAAAGCTACATAGTGTTGCTTTAACAGTCAAAAACATGCAAAAATTATGTCAATTTCGGTCTTGGTGAGTATCTTCTAAACACAGTCGGTTATGTCTTAAATAAGCATAAATCGCACGTGACCGTATAATGAAAACAGGTTCCATGCACTAGCTCTTAAAGGGACAGCAGCCATATGTGTCTGTCATTAATTTGGTTGTCAAAACAACAAAACATAGCTTTCATTTTAAGGAATCAGGATTAATAGCCTATGTATTTAATTTAGTCAGGACTAAAATACTACCCAGTGTAATTTTACATTTGATTACTTTATTCAGTCTATGTAGTATTTCTGAATACTTAGACCTAAGCAAAAACTTTTCTCTTTATTTCTCTTTATTGGTATCTTTATTCTATTGTATTTATTTGTGCTATTTTTTTCAATTTAATTCAAAGATTGAAATCAAGCTTCCTTGAGTTGTGTAAATTCTTAAGAACAAAATTACCCCATTGTAAAAATGCAATGAGTGAGCATACATTTAGGCGAGATAAAGTAATAAAAAAATAAAAAAATAAAAATGTCTAAACTCCCCCTCAAATTAAAAATTCCCCCCCATAAGAATCACCTAAGGGGGGATTTCCCCCCCATTTTCCAAAATGAAATTCAGGCCCTGGGATACATATCTATTTTAGAGAAACACAGCAGAGGTTGGACTGTTTTGGAACTGCAGTGACTGAGTAAGAGAGCTGTCATTGGGTGAAAGTGTCAACACAGAAAAGGCTGCTCGCTCTGCAACCTTCTTTCTTTTCTCTCCTTCCTTTCCCGTGGATCTCTGACAGAAAGACTTCCGCATGCCTGTCGCTTTAGCCCTCGTATCTTGGCAGCAGCGGAAGAGTGTTACAAACTTCCAACACCTCCACCACATGAAAACGCTGTGACACTACACTCTCAGAAACTGTCCTGCCACTGACTGCTAGGTAAGTGGAGATCTCAAGTAATATACCTACCCAGCTGATGCCTCTGAGCAACTGTCATCCAAAGGCTCTTCTTCACATCAAAAAGGGCACAGTACAAGGGGTAGTCGTAACTAGGGATGTCCCGATGTGAATTTTTGACAGTACGATTGTTGACTGATGAAATAACACGCTTTCTACGATTCTATACCTTTTATGCAACAATAACCCCCCCACACCCCCCACAAACATCACAATTAAGTAGGTGCAATTTTCTGTATCTGCCCTCTGACACCAAAACGTACCAAAATGAACCCTTTTAACAAAAAAGTATGTATACTAGGGCTGCCCCCTAATCGTCAACTAAATTTTAGATGACTAGAAAAGACTAGAAAGTCGACCAAATTGTATTAGTCGGTTAGTCGCAGAAAAAAAAAAAAAAATGGTGGAGAAGTCACGCAGTTCACGAAGGACAGATCGTTAATGCCAGGTCCTTGTGTAACTACAGTATGTCAGGTAGGAAATACAAACGTTCACCTATCATCCATCAACCTCAAATATGGCTTATCGTTTGAAACATGCAAGTAGCATCTTGGCTGCTCGCTCTATCATTAACCAATAAATGTGTGCTATTATTAGGCCCATATCCAAGTCATGTGTACGTGCGGAGTGTGGAAGCTAAAGTATAGCGCGCAAAGAAAACAAACTAACAGGATGCGCTTTCTGCTGTTTCAGTCTCCGTGAAATGGAGGAGTGCATCTTTTAGAAAGCTTGAAATGTCTACTTTTAAACAAATCAATTAAATATGAAAAGAAATACTCTCTGCTTATTTAATAAAAGGTGCATTTCTCTCTAAAGGCACGTCAACTGTACAGTGGTGAGTCAGCATTGTCAACTTCATCTTTACAAAATACATTACAAAAACCTTTAAAATAAAATAAAATAAAATAAAATAAAATAAAATAAAATAAAATAAAATAAAATAAAATAAAATAAAATACTATTGATATGTTCAAATTAAGAAGAGAGCCAGACTATTAGGTTCAATTGCTATTACTTTCAGATAACATCATTTTATATCTACTTTCTAATGATATACTTTTGTTTCTACTCCAATTCGTTGTTGAAATATAATCATTTTGACTGTGGCTTTCATAAAATGTTTTCATGATAGATTTATTCAAACATATTTTAAGACACCAAAAGGTTAAGTAAAAATATAATGAATATAGCCTATAACATAATACATATATTTTAAAAAATGCTCCTCTCTAGAGTTCATTTCTCTAGGGAAGTAACGAGTGGCTTTCCTGAGGTGAAAAGCATTCTGTGACATGTTATTCACAAGCTGTATTATGACGTATTCCTGCAGTTAAAAAAAAAAAATTACATTAGGCTTGATACATTTCGGTAAGTTGCATCTTTCGACATACCGTACTTTCTGATGTACATTCATGTTTATTTCGTGCTATAACTAGTAGTAAAGTAGTAGTTCACGTGCGTTCCATTTTGCTGTGTGAACAGATATGCAGTTACAGCGATCTGTCACGCCACATTAAAGAGCATTAAAACAGCGTGAGTTTGGCATGAGATTGTGTTGGCAATTGAGGTGTAAAACTAGGAAAGTTTTTTACGTTGAGGTGTAAAACTAGGAAAGACATGAATATTCATGAATATCAGTAAATAAATAATGTCTTTTGAACAGTGGTCTTTTGACCATTGTTGTTTCGACTCATTGAAAACAATAATTTTAAAATAAGTAATATTACAAAAATAAGGCAACGCTGGCATTCAACATAGGGATTGTTAAATATCTTATCTATTGAGGAAAAAAGACAACATCTGGGTCAGTTTGAATTCCTTTGAAGTCTCAGAGTAGTCGCCACCTCTGAAAAGTCAATCCGACATTGATAGCAGTTGTATTTTGTTTGTTACTTTCCCAAAAAATATTCATTATTTTGTTAATTGTGCTAATTAGTTGTAGCTACAAGCTGCCAGAAATAGCACACCTCCCACCGCACACTCTTTATTTATGGAGTGACATAACAATACAAAGATGAAAGACGTGGCTCTGACATTTCCCATGAAAAAAAAGGTTAAAAGTTGAAGAGTATCTAACTTGATACTGATAGTCAGAATACAAGGCAAACTAACACAAGGGTCTGTTCCCGCAATTAATGGTTTGTAAGAGGTTTAATACATAAATCATCTATAACATCCTCTTCTCTAAAGTAAAAAGTGGTTTGATCACATATATTAAAGGTGCAGAATAAAAAGTTGAAAGCAGAACTGAGTTTGTGAGTGAAAGTCAACAGAAGGGAGTCTTTCTCTACAGGTGTCTCAACATTGAGGTATGCCGTGTTACTTAAGGTTCTGTTGCTAAAAATGACTCAGCTATCCAGCAGGGATCAGCTACCGAGATGGTGGTTCCCCTCCTCACTGTGTGCAGTGCCCGCGTTCAAGAGTCAAATGTCACATGCTATTCGTCTTTAAACTGCAGCATAAAACCAGCAGACAATGGTCTCACGCTGAGTTTAGATGGACTTCACAGGGAGAAGTAAAAAACTATGTTGTCTACTTTCCAGACAGCCTGTGTTAACTTTATCAAAGTGGAATACTCTAAAAATATATATATCATCCAGCCCTGACCTAAGTAAAGATAAATGTGAAAAGTAAACAAGGCACCATCTTATCTTGTCTTTTCATGGTACACAGCTGTTGGAATGCTTAAAAACAGTGATCACTGAAAACACAAAGTAAGAGATTCTACTACTTCGTTCGGTGCCTGATACTCCTGAAACAATCTGTGAAGATTTCTTTGTACTGAATAAAGCCAGTCCAATCTGAAACCGTTCTGCGCTTTTCCACCGCTTACAAATAGCTGGTTTCAAACCAGGATCCACTAATGTCAGAAGCCAAGGGCTGGATAATAACCATACCAAGATTTAAAATAACAATCCCTCACTGAGAGACTGACATGAAACAATACTAGATCACCCTATCCAAAAATAAATAAATAAATAACCTCTGTAAACTGCAAGTAACCGATGTGGCTAGGAATGAAAAATAGACTATCATTCAAAAGTTTAGAGTTGGTAAGATTTTTTTTTAAATAGAACAAAAGCAGCAGATATGTTACTTGTTCAGATCACATTTTTCGTCGGATATAGGATGTACTTCGTATTGTCATGTCAATATCCAATGCCAGGTATGCTCTGATGTGGTGATCACAGATTCATCTGCACAGAGGAGAAGTGCTGAAGCACAACCCATGTAAAAACAAACAAAAAACTGCAAGTAATTGCAATTTTATGTTTCAAACCGATATGGCGATATAGAGGCAAAAGTGACATACTACAGCTTTAAAATAAGTTATTGTTAATTAATTATTTTTTTTTATTTGATTTAAAACTGTGTTAGCAAAGCTGATTTTTCAGAAGCCATAACTCGAGTTCACGTCACATGATCCTTCAGAAACCAGTCTAATACTGCATTGGTGCTCAAGAAACATTTCTTATTATCAAAGTTGAAAATGGTTGTGCTGCTTAATTTTTTTTTCTTTTATGTGAGTGTGTGAGGAAACCATAACACATTTTTTAAAGGACTCTTTGATGAACAACATTGAAAGAACAGTATTTACTTGAAAAAATTGTAGCAATGCAAAAGTCTTAAATGTCACTTTCGGTCAATTGCAAAAAAAAAGTACTTACCCCAAACTTTTAAATGGTAGTATATATCTGTATCATAAACAGCTGATATTGAGTATTTCTGTAATTTATCAGTATTAGCCGATATTTCATAATATTAGTATTTCCCATTTTTACATTTAGATTACCTGAGCCACAATCAAATGCTCACTTAATCTTTAAAAACACACAAAATCTTTTAAGAACTGTTAAGTTTTATATTTAATCGCAAAATAAATATATTTTTTTTCATTCTGTATATTATAATGTTGTGATGCCCAAGTTTACTTGTAGCATTTAATATGGTTGATTTAAGTTTTTTATTTATATTTATTATTTATATATTTATTTTAATATCGGTGCATGCCTAGATGTTGCAATATGAACCAGTTGTGACATCCAAATTATTTTCTCAGTTTGTCAAAAAATTATTTTTATTAGCAAATATCATATGTGTGAATTGACTGCTATGAATATTATTCCTTACAATATCTGACAGTTGCACAATGCACAGTGATAGTGAATAAAACTACTCTGGATTTTAAAACATTCTCTTGGTTAGTAAAGTCACTTGTCATTTTCAGATCTCAAGTCAATAGAAACGTAGGGGTTTGCTGTACAAGAACCAACAACATTTTGTTGGAAATGGGCAAACAGAGCGCAAAAACAAAGTCTAAATGAAGAAAAAGCTTGAATATTGAAATTTGTCCCACAGTGAGTCACACCCAAGGACCATGGAAGTGTTTTTCCCAGCGTCTGTCTGTTTCTGTACCTCTTTCCTTGTCAGTCAGCCTCTGAAAACATAAAGGCTCTATTAGCATTAGGAGTGGTGGGTGAAAAGGTGGCATTACAGCTCCTTGCTTGGTGAAGATCATTTAAAAGCAAGGGCATCCGACTAAAAGCTTCATCTCTCAACAGCTTAGAGCGAATGGAAGATAATAGATCTGTCTGATTGAGCACTGCTCAGTCAGAAGCTACAAAAGAAATCATCAGTGCTAAACTGTTCACTTAAATTCAGCTTCTCTATCTGATCAAACTGGCCCAGAAGCCCTTCTTGGGTTATTACAGTAAAACATTTTCTTTTTTCTTTTTTCAAAACACTAGGAAAGGATTTTTATTAATGCTGTGAACATGTTAAAAATTGAGCTATAGATATTTTAATTATCAATAGACAAAACAAAACCATAAACAAGAGAAAGGCCAAGCTGTGGCAGCTGAATAAACAATAATAAATTATGCAGCGCTCACAATACAAGACTGGACTTTCCCAAACAACATATTAAACTTAGAAAACATTGACACTAAAAGCATGGGAGTCAAATGATATGTTGAATAAAAAAAAAAAAAAGAAATAGCTGTGCTATGCATTATATTATATCACCTATATTTAAGGCTGACCAACATACTGTATATTATAAAAATATATAGCATAAACACACTATTTCTCATACAGTCATATGAGAATTTATTTCTTAAAGTGCTGCAGATAATTAAACGGTCCTGCTCCTGACCTAACCTAAAACCTACTGCCTTAAGCCCCTTAACACCATAGCTGAGCAGTAAGGACTTCTGGAGCTCCCATTACTTAGATTTCCCTTATCAAGCTGACACATTGTGCAATAATCTCATTAAACATTTAAGTGCAACTCCTTCCTAAGGCACTCCCAGCCCTTGCCTTTTCCATCATCTAACCAGTGAGAGGAAACTGATGTTTCACGGGGGCCACCCTAAGAGATGAGGGGAAGGTAAATGAGTTATCTGAGCAGCCCAGGCTCCTTTATGAGAGCAATCAATTCATATCAGATCCCCACACTTATAAAACCCCAGTCTGGCTACTGAATCACATAAGTGAGAGAATGTTCATTGGGAGTAGGAAGCTGTTGTATGGTTATGGCTGGGAGGGGAGTTGTCCGAGCTTTTGAGTTGTGTGATCCCTTACAGCTGGATCTGCTGCAGTGTTGTGCCTGATGCAAAAGCCATTACAAGCCAGAAGTTAATAGCCATTCATAGGATATGTGCAAAAGTGTTGCTCTTCGTGTGTTTTGGTATACCAAAATTAGATACACTGCAGTAACAGTAACAACAATATGATAATGATAGCAATTGACTTGATGAGGAAGAACAAATGGGACATGACGGCAAGTGTGTCTGTTGCATTGAATGTACAGAGGAGCCACATGGAGAGGGATTGTTTCCAAACAGTCAGGGGCCTCAACCTGTCATATGCTGCCTCATGTCCAAAATGATCATCAGGCAGTAAAAACGAGCATGCAAAATTCCTAAACCCAGTGTTACATTGGCTCCTTCAAGCTGTCAGTCAGTATTGTGCAATATCTACATTTTGTCCAAAAGAACCAGCGCGCAGTAATACGTCCATTAAAACTCACGAGCTACAACTGTTGCAAATATAAAAACATTTTGTTGACTTGAAAATTGAGGCTTTATATTGTGTTTCTTTGGAAAAATAAGACATGCAAACACACTGTCATTATTACAACTACCTTTACTTCCTACTTTTACCAATACAGCCCGTCTACCACCCATTTGTCCATGGGCATATCTCACAGCCTATTATAGAGCATTACCAAACCATAGGACGACTGTTCATTCCAGGTACACGCATACACTCAAATCTCAATGTTTTCTCACTTTAAATAGCCCGTTAGCCCGATCGGTCTGGAGTGGCATGGGATTTCTACTTACATTTAACCACTCTGTCCGTCGTGGATAACTTCGGATCATCATTCGGTTTGTTTTCAGACATTTCCAGTCAAATTTGTGTCGATTCTCTCTGAAACTGTTCTTTAAAACGATCCGATGTACTTCCTTGCTCAACAACTCAACTCTTCCCCAAACGGGAGACGGCAGTGATATCGATCGCTTGTATCACTTGCCAAAAATACTTGCAACAGGGTGACAAATTTCAACGCTGTTACTGTAGCTCTGTCTGATTTACTGCAACACTGTATCAAGTTCTCAGCAAGCACAACCAAACATACAGCCGTTAAAGGACACGCCCACTACCCTGACAGCGCCACTTATTGGTGGAGAGGACCATCCCGCTCTGAAGATGTGCTTCCCCTATGGTCTGCTGTGATGTCAATCATAAGTGTCTGCGTAAATATTGTCATATTACAATTGTGTACAGGACTCTGAAGAGGGGAGCATAATTACAGTGTTTCATTTAACATGTGCAAGACTACTCTTGCGGATAATTTTCGCTCTCTCGTTGGCTTCATGTTTCATGTCCACATAAGTACATTGCATTAATAACCAGGCTAACTGTGTAGGCTATTGCATGCGCACATTTTCAGACGTTCATCTCTTGTATTATCTGGATAAGTAATTCTACTGTCACTGCCAATATGATCCGCCTAATAAACTGTGTATATATAGAGAGAGAAGGTTCCATGATACTGAACGAACAAGTTCAGATTTGAACAGATTTGCCCCACTACCAAATAAAGATTGTGTGTGTGTGTGCGTGCGTGCGCGCGCGCGCGTGTGTGTCTGTCAAAAAGAAATTGACGTATATTTTATTCATTAAACGTTAGGTTTTCTTGACTTAAAACAAGTTACAACAAACCATTAATATGAGGATTCATATGATGCAGCAGCCATGTAACTCACTGACAGTTACAGATTTATAAACACTTCTGCTAGAAAACAAAGGTATATGGTTGTTATCATTTTTAACCCATTCTAACCAAGGTTATCACTAATCTATCACCTATAACTTGTCCCATTCAACATAGACAGCTTGTTGAAACTTAAACTTGGATGGATGGATGGATGGATGGATAGATAGATAAAACCATTATGCTAAGTTTATGTCACTAAACATTGCTGCAGATCTCTCTGAATCCACCGTATAGGTAACTTATGGCCTATTACCTGAAAATTTGCAAGTGGCGTGCATGGGTCTAGCATGATCAGCTGCAGTTGCATACACACTGTCATTCAGATATGATGATGCTCTAAAAGTTACCGTGGATCACAGCTGACCTGCACACACAGAGCTGTGAAAACACTGATAACAATGACACTATCACATACTTGTCATCAAGGTCCCTAAAGCCATGGCCATGGTGTTTCAAACAGCAGTTGTTAAACAATTGCATGGTTATAAAGCCTCATAAAAACATTGTTCCATAGGAAGGCAAAGAAAGAAAGAAAGATAGGAATAATTGTATAGGCATAACCTATTCCTATACATCTTGCACCTGTTATCCCTTTACAGCAGAAAAATAAATTCTTCCCAGAAAAGGTCTCCATGGATACATTCCTAGCAATGCAAAACGCAAGAGGTAGTCCTCTGAAACTTTCTTTTTCTTTAGCAGTCATTGATTGCTAGTGTCAGGGATGAGACTGTGTAGAAACTGCATTTCAGCTTTATTTCGGCCAATTCTTCGGGAATTTGCCTCTGGCTCTTACGAAGATAGTGGTTAAACATAAGATATAATTTGTTTTGTGTATATCAAATAGGCAGTCTTTGGTTTTATTAATCTATTACTTGTTCCAGACAAATCAATTTGGCTAAAGGCAAAGTAAAATTTTATAACTTTATATATTTTATGAGTACTGTGAATTCAGGCATACTTTTGTCACATACTGTTTTTCGCCCTATTATACAGTAGAGAAGCATGCGATTTTGCATGCAGCCAAAGTGTACATAGGGCCCTAGTGTCTTGTTGTGGTGAGTGCGGTTCAGAGTTAGCTCGGGACGTGCACTCCTCTGTCCATGTGAGTTGTGTTGTGTGCTGAGCGTGGTGCCGATTGTGGTAAGTTTGCCTACTTACAAAGAAATGAAGGGTCAATAATTTTTATAGTAGGTTTATTTTAATGGGTAGCGACAGATTATCAACCAAAAAATCCAGAAAAAACACATTATATATAGTTTGTAAATTGATTTGCATTTCAGTGAGTGAAATAAGTATTTGATCCCCAAGCAAAACATAATTTAGTACTTGGTGGAGAAACCCTTGTTGGCAAGCAAAGAAGTAAGACGTTTCTTGTAGTTGGTCACCAGGTTTGCACACATCTCAGAAGGAATTTTGGTCTATTCCTCTTTACAGATCCTCTCTAAATCCTCAAGGTTTCTTTGCTGTCGCTTTGTTTCGCTCCTTCCACAGATTTTCTATAGGATTAAGGTCTGGAGACTGGCTAGGCCACTCCAAGACCTTAATGTGCTTCTTCTTGAGCTACTCCTTTGTTGCCTTGGAGGTATGTTTTGGGTCATTGTCATGCTGGAAGACCCATCCACGACCCATCTTCAGTGTTCTGGCTGAGGGAAGGAGGTTCTCGTCCAAGATTTTACGGTACATGGCCCCGTCCATCAGCCCCTCAATACGGTGAAGTCATCCTGTACCTTTAGCAGAGAAACAGCCCAAGAGCATAATGTTTCCCCATCTGTGCTTGACTGTTGGGATGATGTTCTTGGGGTCATAGTCAGCATTTCTCTTCCTCCAAACACGACAAGTTGAGTTGATGCCAAGCTCAATTTTGGTCTCATCTGAACACAGCACTTTCTCACAAGCCTACTCTGAATCATTAGATGTTCGTTGGCAAACTGTCAGAAGCTGATGATGCACCCTAAACTGTGACACAAACTTCAGACGGGCCTGTACATGTGCCTTCTTGAGCAGGGGGACCTTGAGGGCGCTGCATGATTTCAATCCATTGCGGCGTAGTGTGTTACCAATGGTTTGCTTGGTGACTGTGGTCCCAACTGCCTTGAGATCATTAACAAGCTCCTCCCGTGTAGTTCTGGGCTGATCCCTCACCTTTCTCATGATCATACTTACCTGCATGGAGCTCCAGACCAAGGGCAGTTGATGGTTATTTTGTATTTCTTCCATTTCCGAATAATTCCGAACAGTTGTCTAATTTTCACCAAGCTTCTTGCCGTTGGTCTTTTAGCCCATTCCAGCCTTGTGTAGGTCTACAATCTTGTCCCTGATTTCCTTTGACAGCTCTTTGGTCTTTCCCATGGTGGTTGTAACAACAATGACTTTGTGTTGGGGAATTAATTAGCTCAAATTAGCGGTAATATTCATCAATGTGAATATGCATCTGTTGCTTCCATAAATTAATTTATTCAAATTAGGGAATAGGTCAAAACCTCGGCTTGTATCAGCGATTACACAATTACTTGTAATAATCACTGATAGAGACGGGTAGCATTTACTCAATTTGGGGGAATTTGAGGTAGAAGTTGAAGAATGTTCATTTACCATGCAGACTGGCCGTCCAGCGGACAGAATGTATAATTTATGAACAGAAATCGGGCGTCTTTAACACTGATAGATAACACTTTCTTGTGGCCACAAAGAAGATAATTATCTCCGTGTTTTAGACAATTTTAGGTTTCTTTTAAGAATAAAACCAATCGTAGAGCTTATAAGGTAAAATCTGCACTCATCAGGGACTCAGAATTTGAAACAAAGCAGGCAAACTTAATTCAAATGATTTAACAAAGTTTATTTAAACAAGCTAGCGATTACACAATTATTTTAAATCACGCAGGAGTAAAAATGCATAAACAAAACAAGCAATATAACGATCGTAATACAGAAATACAACAAAATAAAAAGGTTTGAGAGAGAGAGAGAGAGAGAAAATCAGCGTGTGAGATGTTGAGAGGATAGTGTTTGTAAGGAGAGATGGTTTGCGGCTCCGTGAGCACGTGGTAGTGTGTTTGTCTCGGCACACGTGGGTGAGAGTATGTGTGTGTGTGTGTATGTGTATGTTTGTGTGTGTGTGAAAGAGAATTTAGAGAGAGAGATAGAAACAGTTTAGTCATTCACCACAAAACCCCAACGTTTCTCAGTAATATTTAGACAACTTTAAACAGCATTTCCTTCAGATTGCAAATTTAAAAGATCTACGTTACTCTGTTTGAAAGATCGGCCTTCTGTGTGTGCGTTCGTCTGTGTTGGATAAAGGCACCTGGATCACGTGGTCACAGCGTTCTGGTTGCTATGGCGACTTGAAGCGAGCGAAGACTCAGCAAAGATTATCTTTAGCCTTAAGTTGGTTTTGTGGGTTGGTTTCAGAAGACTATACTGAAGTAATAGTAGTTCTAAGAAAAGACTTGGAAATAAAAGGAAAATAAAAGCGAGCGAAGCTTCCTTGAGGGAAGGAGGCGTGTCGTCTTTCTCTCTCTGGCGGACTGCATCGAGAGGAGAGGGGCGCGAAATTTTAAAGGGCTAAACTCACGCCTCCCTCACGTACGTGGGCCAATCGTCTTTAACAACGTATGGGCCCACCTCCTGACGTTTTGAGGTCTATACGCCCCCCTTTCCGCGGGGTTTTGGAACGATGAATTCGTCCATAACTTAATAACACTGGTATTTAATAAAACAATGCATTCTCTGATATTTTGTGTTAAAGATTCAGCATCGTTGGGGTTCGTGGAACACGGCAATACCGCGAATGACAGTTCTAATATCTAAAATCAAGGAGGTACATCATTTCTTGTAATTGTGGGCACCACAGAGTGATTACAGGCCAATAAACTACATAGGCATAATATTTGGGACAGGGGATCATACACATCAAGAAAATACATTTACAATATTTTATACAAGGATTTTGGATCACACGTGGTGGGGCCTGCGTGTGTTTCTGTGTGTGTGTGTGTGTGGTGTCACACAGAGTTCACACCACGCGTTGAACTTTTGGCTTTCCGAGCCGGGGAGGGTGAGGGTGTAAATGTGTGTACGTGCGTTTGAGTCCTTGGATTGATGCACTCGGCAGAGACCACATGTTTTTGGCATCTGGTCTCTACAACACTGTTTTATTGTTGTGAAGAGTTAATTAGTGTCTATGTGTAAATCAGTGTCCGAGGGACTCCCTAGGGGGGAGTGCTTTCGGGATCGCTCTCATTGGTCAGCGTTAGGCTCTCCCGGCCATAAACAGACGGTCTCTGTTGGTTTAGACGTAAGAGATCATGTAGAGAGAGAGAGATAGTCAATGATTTACACCATTTTTCGGCGCCGTTTGGGCTGCACGTCTTGCGCCGAGCAATCTCAAAACAACAGAGGTGTCGTAAATGAGAGTGCTTTGGAATGTGAGAATAGCTTGAGTCAGAGCGAGACAGGGGTTTTGTAGATTTAGACTGCATTAATTAATTTGATTTAATCACCATGCAACTGGTGATCTGCTCTCCGTTACATGGTGAAGAGGCTGGAATGGAAGATACAGATTCTGTGGACAGGTGTCTTTTATACACATAACGAGCTGACATTAGGAGTACTTTCTTTTTTTAGGGGTTGGGCTTGGCCCCTTAGTTTCATTGAAAGGAACGCTTCTTTTGAGGACATTCAAAGGAGATTTTGGACAATTTCATGCTCCCAACTTTGTGGGAACAGTTTGGGGATGGCCCCTTCCTGTTCCAACATGACTGCGCACCAGTGCACAAAG
Organism: Leuciscus idus; assembly: GCA_021554675.1. NCBI lineage: Eukaryota > Metazoa > Chordata > Actinopteri > Cypriniformes > Leuciscidae > Leuciscus > Leuciscus idus. Next base: position 46,595,868 of record CM038622.1, on the reverse strand, counting down.
CAAGCTCCATAAAGACATGGATGAGCAAGTTTGGTGAGGAGAAACTTGACTGGCCTGCACAGAGTCCTGACCTCAACCCAATAGAACACCTTTGGGGTGAATTAGAGCGGAGACTGTGAGCCAGGCCTTCTCATCCAACATCAGTGCCTGACCTCACAAATGCGCTTCTAGAAGAACACTCTCAGAAAAAAAGGTACAAAAGCTGTCACTGTGGTGGTACCTTTTCAAAAGGTACACTTTTGTACCTAAAGAGTACATATTAGTCCCTCAAAGGTACATATATGTGCCTTTGAGGTACATATATGTACCTTTGAGGGACTAATATGTACTCTTTAGGTACAAAAGTGTACCTTTTGAAAAGGTACCACCACAGTGACAGCTTTTGTACCTTTTTTTCTGAGAGTGAATGGTCAAAATTCCTTCCCAGAAGAGTTGAAGCTGTTATAGCTGCAAAGGGTGGGCCAACTCCATATTAAACCCTACATATTAAGAATGGGATGTCATTAACCCTCTGGGGTCTGGGCTGTTTTTGGGGCCCTTGAGATGTTCTGACATGCCCTGACATTTGTGCTTTTTTCAGTTGCATATAAACATATTAATGGCAAAGGTGTAAATTCACTCTATATAGCACAAACAGGGCTACCATAATATGTGAGCCACGTGTATGTACATGTTTTCATTTTTGAGAGAATAATGTTTATGCATGGTTATTGAAAAAACTAAAAACTAAAATTTCTGAAATAAGGCCACAAAACACATAGTAAATATGTGTCAATAAGACTTTTGACTAATGGATGTCCTCGCCTAGAGTTTTTTCTTCAAAATTATGTGAAAATAGTCTTGCTTTATCGTTCACATAAAA